>JAECUM010006198.1:0-146902 GCA_016617855.1 Megalonaias nervosa
GATATCAAGTTGAGTTCCAGGACCACAATAATTATATCCGGGTAAATGTTTCTCACCGGGGTATTTAGCCCATGGAGTTCCTGGTAATTTTCCTAACGAAGCAGCGATATCACCCCCACCTGTCTTTGTTGGAATAAACTTATATTTCTTGGTACCACATTTCACACACTTGCCTGTAAGTGCTCGTCTTTTATTTCTTGTTGTTATTGTTGTTAATTCAGTAGTATCGGTAGGTGCTCTGCATCGAACACTATATAGACTCATATTATTTATTATATGGATATAATTGACTTTTCTGCGACACAAAAACAAGAACCAGTAAAACACCATCCAGCGCTTCCGAATTCTATCAGAATGATTATAATAGGCCCATCTGGAAGTGGGAAGACGCAATTACTACTTAATCTAATAATGCGATGGCTGAAGTGGGATAAATTGTATTTAGTAGCGCCATCTGTAGATGATCAGCGATGTTACGAAGTACTTAAAAGATTTTAATGAAAACGCAAAATTGTTGCATGAAGACAGTGTCATAGACTTTATTACTGATATTGATGAAGCGCCATCTGTAGATGATCTGGATGGATTCATTAATAATTTAGTAGTGTATGATGATGTTATGCTGGACAAACAATCAAATCCAGCTAGAATATTTTCACGAGGTAGACATAAAAATACAGACGTGATTTATGTTACACAGAGATATACACAAATTCCAAAAGTAATCAGAGACAACTGTAACATTTTAGTTGTGTTTAATGGCGTAGATAATCATACGCTGCAGAATATTTATTATACTTGGTGTTCAGGCGACATGGACATGAACAAATTTAAAAATTTCTTTTCAAAAGCACAAGCTGCTCCCTTTGGTTTTGTAACGATAAATTTACATGATCCTAGGTCAAGATATCGCAACGGACTTGATATAATTTTTGGATAAAAATCATAGCAGCAGAAGAGCTGAACGACAAAAAATTGAGTAACCCGCGAGTAAACGAAATCGCATAAAAATCTGAAAAAAAATACGTCAACAAAAAGTAACGGAAATGAGCTAACCCAAACGATTTATTATCCGTTTTTCAAACTATATGGTAATAATAAAAGTTAGGAGGTTCGGTTTATGTTATTGACCTTTTTTTTTCAGCCACCTGTAGGAACCTTTATTTTTTATAAATAAGGTTTCAGCCAAGTGGTCTGTTCAGCTCTTCTGCTGCTAGTGAATATTATCAAAAAGTGGTGAGCAAAATAATAAACTACCGTTTTGTAATCTTTCTTGTTTTTGCCGGGCATCACGATGATCACTAGTGGTACTTGCTTCATATTTTCTCCGGACTTCAAGAAACTGTGAACCATTAGCAGCTGATAAAAAGGTTTCTTTACGATCTTGAAGGTACCATCGATGTACCATGTTTTAGCCTTGCTCAGGAGTTCCAGCTAGTAATTAGCAGCAATTAATAAGTGGCGTTTGTCTTTGCGGATTACATCTTGTTTGGAGAAGGGCTCTGTAATTGCATTCGACAAGCAGTCTTCGTCCAGCTGAAAACTGAAAATCAACAACAGCTTCTTCATAACACATATGTGATACGAATCAAACACAACAAAGAAATAAAAAGTTTATTCGGTATAAGGTTCCGATTGTATTTGTCATGTAATATTTCATAGAAAAAAATAACGAGTTATGTAACGTCATTTATGTACCTCGAAGGACAAGTCTGATGAGCCTTAGGTCTTTCTCTTTCTCTATATCTGTTACAGTTTCGAATCATGTTGATGTAGGTGGGTCTTGATGCTTCCGGTTGTCGAACACCTATGTGCTCCTGAAGTACGCAATCTACAGTATTCTGGGCAGGATCAAACAAATCATGTACAGCTTTGACTCTCAGCTGAAAAATAGAATTCGATACATTTATGCAACACTATAAGTTTACCTTGAATTCAATTCAATATACTTAATTACAACTATACTTATGAAAATTTAGTATTACGCATTATTTATATAGCGAAGTTTAGAACAGATTCGGACTCATTTAGAACAAATTCTAAGTTTGCAGATATATCATGTTTATGTATTATTATCGTGTCGTCCTATTATTACTAGTTCGCCAATAAATGTATATAATATAATAAAATATACCTCCTTGCGAATATTAACTGCTGTCAGTACACCAGGTTTAGAAGCATGTAAATGTGTCTGGTGAAGCTCAATGAACGAGTCCCCCTTCTGTAGGATGATGACAAGACAGGCAGTGACCTTGTTGCGGATGCTGCAACGCCATTCTGTAGTTCCTTTGTTTTGTCTCTTTTCCGTATAAGTATAACCATCACTAGCGACGAGTTTTCTCTTGCCTCTCCCTGTTCCCATGTCGACGAGTCGTCACCTCCTTAGTGCACTGAATACACGGATAGTGTATTGTTGGAACATACAAGATGCAGACACACAGTATAACACTATAAATCTACAACACTATAACTCATAAATAATAATTGTGCATTCGGTTGGTTCTATATGCATATATAGGCCTACGCTAAACACTCATTACTCAAAAAAACGAATTCGAAGGAAGAATAAATTAAAAGATGTAAAAACAATTTCTATAGCCCCTTTGAAGTACATCCATGAAACCTGAGTGAAACACATGTCATGTCATGGGTATCGAGGGTCCTTGATGTTCTACTTTATTCGCCGATTAATAAAATTATAGATCGTCTAACAAAACATGTAAGTATTCATTAAAAGGTAAGAAAGCCTTTTGAAGTATCCCTCTGAAAGTCGGATTAGTGTTTTCAAGAGGTATGCCTCGCCTCTGCTCTTGTCGTTAATTTGTATACGTATTCTGTAGAATATAATCTGTTAAGTATTATTGTTTTATAAATCAATATAGATAATTTGACCGGACGACTTAAATTAAGAATGTCATTGTGCAGATGCATATATATTGTTTTAGCATTAAAAAAAAAATGTATATAGGTATTTTAATTAGAATGCGCAAGATATATCAGTTTATGTTTTCTCTTTCATATATATATATATATATATATATATATATATATATATATATATATATATATATATATATATATATATATATATATATATATATGTATGTGTGTGTGTGTGTGTGTGTGTGTGTGTGTGTGTGTGTGTGTGTGTGTGACGAAGTATGATTATTTTCTTCTTAAAGAATATCAATATAGTTTAGTTTGTTAAAATTTGTTCAGTTTTTTTCCTAAAATCTATTCTATTTCACAACCTGTAAAAATTGTCAACCACATTTTGTCCTACTTAATTATATGTATCTTATATAGTATCTACTTGTTGTTTGAAGAAAAAGAACTTGTTAAAACTATCGGAAAGTTGGGCCGAATTGTCTTTCAAGTTGGTATGAATTGTCTTAATTTCGTCCCAGGTCGGGCCGAATTGTCGGGTCGAATTGTCCTTGGGCCGAATTGTCTATAAGCGAGCATTTGACGAACGTTTTGTACTGCAGGATATATGTTGGAGAATGGCAACCAGTCTAAAATTAGCGACCGTAAAATAGAGAAAAATGTTTGGCTAGCCATAATTGGTTGATAATGAAAATAAAACTGAGTAAAATGTATCTTTTGAGAGCGTGCCAGAGTTTTAACTGAAAAAATAGAGACAGTGTTTTGGTGATTGAATTTTAATCCTTTTATACACTTGAGTTTGCAAAACTCATGACGAAATTAGCTGGTGACTCTTTGGTGCAGAATTGAAAACACGTTTCAAACACGTGTAAATCCCCAAAACACTCAATATTGTTTTCTCTCCACAGTCAGAAGCTTGCATCAAGGATATGTCTGTACTAATAAATGTATGTTTGTAAATATGTAAATGTATGTAAATAAGTAAATGTATGTAAATAAGTAAATGTATGTTTGATCATGAGCAATCAGATATTTAAAGTTAGTGAAATTTTCATAACGTGATGTTTCCATGTGTTTACTTTGGGAGATGAATTAGTTCTGTGTTAGTCCTTCCAAAAAAAATAAAATCCATGTCATCTGTGGGATACCCATCTGTGAATAATTTAATAATTTATTTCAATGGGGAGATAGAGGGGGCACTCCAAGGATATTATGTACTTCTTGACAGTCACGGGTGTACGGTGAAGCTGTTTGCATTTGCAACATGTACAGTGGAGATAATGTTGGCATATACACCTTTGATGTATTGAGGCTACAATTTTTTTATATTTTTTTTTTTTATTACATGCTGTAGTTGTGGAAATTGTGCATGATCTAGACACACATCTGATGAAAAGGCTGTCCCATGTCTTCGAACAATGAGCCTGAACTAGTGCAAAGTATACTAACTTTAGCCGTTATTAAAATAGGAAAAGCGAATTTTGCCAGTAGGCACTACAAGCTTCTGAAAGTGCGATTAATTAAATTCAAAATATGTAACAAGACAGTTATCGACTCGTTTTTTTTTTTTTTTGTTTTTTTTTCTTCTCCCAATCTACCTCTGAAATCCAGGAAGTAAAAATGACCAAGCGGAGCAAGTAGTATTTATTATACATGCATATGTGAAGTAAGGCCAAGCTGTATATTTTATAACCCAAATTATACGCATCAATCATACACCAAAATGAGGGGAATTAAATGTTCTTTTAACAATGTTTAACATATACAAGGTGTTTTAGATAGCTAGGATAACCTATGAGGAAAACCTGGAATATTCTTTTAAAACCTGCCTATGCAAAGTACGAAACTGTATAACTCCACAATAGGGTAAACGTGGACAAATCGCCGGGAAACAGCGGAGAATTCAGTCAGCCAATAAATGACACCTGGTAAAATAGAAGCATGTTGATAACATATCATATCTGCTATATCTAGAAATTGTATTTTGAAGAATAAACAATTTCATTTAAAGTCATTGCAAGAATGTGTCACTCTAAACCAAGGATCACCGTCAAAAATAAGAAGACAAAAATTAAAACTACTCTAAAGTTATATTAGGACTACATTCGGTGGTATGATTCCGCGGCACAGGCACAATGTGTTAATTGGTGAGTGTAAACATTAGTTTACTCCGGAATCAAGTGCCTGTGTTCCGCAGTGGCGGTTACTGTAGTATTTCTGGGGTGTTTAATGTTTTTACTGGTCATTATAAATCGAAATATTGTCTGCTATTTGTAATACACAAAAGAATGAACTATAGGTAGACTAGTCCTCTGATTACACACACACACACACACACACACACACACACACACACACAGTCGGCCCATTTAAGGTGCCGGGAACCAGGCTAGAATCTAGGCTTGACCTCGAAGTGGCAAATATAGCGGATAGACCTGAACATTTCCGATTGCTTAACATAAGATACGGAGTTAATAGAATGGTTCAGAGAAACATATTTCTTTAAAGAATGAACTGGCATTAATTGATTATTGTGGCTATAGAATGATGTGGCTTCTATACGTAGTAAATAATAATAATAATAATAATAATAATAATAATAATAATAATAATAATAAATGATGTGTGATCCAAAGTGTTGTTGGAGTTGCTCCAGTGTTCCTATCCATTTGCTATCAATGTCATCACTAAATCTGCACGATCTCTTAAGGTCCCTTGAGTTACATGTAGTTGTGTCTTGTGCTATTTTGTTCTTTTTCTTTTGTTTAGACCTCTTCATTATTCTTAACAGTTTTGCTTCTCTCTGCCAAAATCTAAATATTTATTGTTCTACACATGTAGATGTGTGTGTGGATGCGCATTCGAACTTGTGTTTGTCTGAGTGTATATGTGTTTCTTATTGTCTCCCTGCTTTAGGTCAAAACATCGAAATAGTGTGTCTTAATAGGACAGCTTGATGACATTCAAAATATATTTGTAATTTTCATTAGAATCACTTAATTAATTTTCTTCACTTAATCAACATTCAAAAGTTTTAATTTTAGTTAATCTTTTAATAGATTTTTTATTGTGTGATAGATGGAATTTTACATCTATGCTTTTTGTATTTTAAAACAAAAATTGCTTGAATATTTATGTTTCAAATTAGCTTTTATAGTTATATAGATCGAATTATAAATGTGTACATAGAATACCAAGTTAGATAAAATTCCAAAAAGCAGAAAATGTATTATTGTTTAAGTTACTTATTTGTCTTCTTATGCAATATTTACTGTTATTATTTTCTTCTTATTGCAGTATTATTTACCGTTGTTACTCAACAATATTTACTGCTGTGCATGTATGTCACTTTTAAATAGATATTATCCTGTCATGTTTGAAATTGTACTTTTTCCCACCCAGTTAAACCACTCAAGACAAAATCAACGGTAAACCATCATTTTCTCCAAACGGAATCATGGTACTGATTCTTTCTACAAACAAAATCATGGTCTTGATTTTTTTTTTCTACAAACAGAATGATGATTCTAATTTTTTTTCTACAAACAGAAGTATGATCCTGATTGTTTCAATGTATAAATTCATTGATCTTTAACTACATAAACTGAAACCCACTATACTGAAAATTGACAATTGTAAAATTTTGATTAAGACTAAACGATCTCTAGTTCATGGTCTTTAGGAACCTAGAGCCATATAAAGTAAAATTAAATTAGGCAAAAATTAATATACGGTATCAATAAAATCCTTATTCTCAAAGTTTGACTGGCTATCGATATTTTGAAATTTATGTTAGCAAGCTAGCAAATTTCTAGTAACAATTCTGAAATTGCTACTTGCAAAACATGATCTAGAAGTTTCTTGTTGGCAATATTTTGTATTCAAATTTGATTCAAAATAGTGGACATTGAAAATGGCAAGATTTTTGCTAATTGAAAATATTACAACAAACAAAATGTGGCTAGTATTGAAAAAAGTTAATTTTGAGCCCTGTAAACATTTCCTTGCATGCAAGAATAAAACGAAAAGCCAGTAAAACCAAAATTTGTATTTAGTCCCATAGGGTTTCAGGTTTGAAAAGTTTCACTGTACATATAAACGAAGACAAAGCATTCATAAGATATACCGAACAATAGTCTTGTGTGCGAAAACATTTACCGTCTCCTCATTCTATTTTTGGTATATGATTTAGTGTGTGTAATTTGGATTTTTATCGTACCTTAAAAATTTATGTAAACCGTTTTCGTCAAATGCTGGCCGAATGGGACCATCTAAAGTTTGCTCAAAGGTGAATGAGCTCCTTTAAAAATATCTCACTACTAAGTTGCTGATGCAAGATAAACTGTCTTATGTTATTTCATTTCACTTTGTATAAAAACCTCAATAGCACGCGTACTATAGGGGTTTTGTTTCCTTAAACGAATATTTTAAACTGGTCAGCATATTTGGGAAATAACAAGAAATGTCATATTTTATACAAATATAAATGTCACATTTAAATCTAAGACGAAACTTAATATTTCACAAGGGTCTTATCAGCCCGGCATTTGGGCCTAATCACTCCGAAATCTGGGCCAAATCGGCCAGTAATTTGGGCCGAATAATCCTGGTCCGAATCAACCGTGGTCAGAAGCAGCTTGTTACTTTATTTTAGTAGTTGTTACTGTTTTCGCAAACATAATAAGAGAATGTAAACGGCTGAATTTCAGTTCTTACATTTACATAAGACAGTTTTTAGCAATGTTTTAGCCGAATTCAGAACAACATAGATATGAGCTATAGAATTTAGATTTTGTAACCAAAATAACTTTTCAATATTTACAGTAAAGAAAATGTAAAGTTATTATTTTAAATAATATATCTGAGAAGCATTTAGAAATGTTTCATAAATCAGGCCACTATGGCGAATGTCAGCACTATTAAAGAGTACTACATATAAATTTAGCTACGTTTTTTTTTTTTTTTTAATTTCTCATGCAAATCGTGCTTTTTTCGCGATGAATTCCCCACCACCACCAGCATCCACCCCCCAACCAACCAACCAAACAAATGTTATAAAGAGTTATTGATGATTAACACAACAGTACCATTTAATTTACTGTTACCGTTGAATCTGTCCCTTTTGAGTAAAATGCTCTTTATTTGTAGACACCTCACAGCCCCACCCCAGAACATACAACTGGTTAGAGTTTTAAGGATGCCACCTCACTGATCTAAATCTAATGGCTTTATGTGTTGTTATCCCTACCCTCCCTTTTTCTGGTGTTTATGTATTTTTCCTATCGTTTTCCGAGTATCTGATAGTCAGCGACATCTGCCCTGATTTTTCTGTTAGTTATTTGTGTCCCTGTTATGATGTGCATATGTAGTTACAATCGCTACCTGTGTATATAAACCCATTATTCTGTCCTTTGAGACGGGTCTGCACTGAATAAAATCTTCGTGGTCTTTCTATGCTTACGTAAGAATAAAAGGCTTTGTGTTTTGTTGTTGGTGCAAGCTTTTTTTATATTTCGCTCTCTTTTATTTCTCTCTCCGTCTTTTGAGAAAATCTCGAACTACTTGTTTTCATTTTAATCTTTAAAACGTTTGAAAATATTTCATTTAAAGCACACATTAAATTCATTAAATATTGATTTCTGAATAGATATTTTATTTTATTAATACATATAAAATATAATAACACTTCCATGTAATCAAAGATCACAGTTATTTCAAGTCAACAATAAATTTTGTTCTAGAATGGTGTTAAATTCAGTGAATTAGTAAATGACATCAAAGGGCCTGAATTATAACAGGTTTTGTCAGTTCGTGATCAGACGATCCCATTATTAAGAAACTGAGTCATATTTCACATGGTCCTTCTGCCCGTCATCTGGGACGAATCCGGGCCGAATCAGCAAGTAAGCCTTGTCCGTTTTTTTTTTTCTTCTGGTCTTTCATAGATTCTTTTATCAAAGAGGCCTCAAAAGTTGCAGAAAAACACAACTGTGAGTAAACATATATTATTTTCAGTTTGTTTTCATTATTATTAGATTTCTTTTTTTTTTTTTTTTTTTTGTCCTCTTTGCTGCGAAACTATTCAGTTTATGCTTAACTTCCGGTGTATCCGTTGGTCCATCGTTTTTCGTTCCTTATAAAAGTTAACATTTAGCTGCTGAAAATGGGGAAAGGGTTTAATAATTATATGACCAAAAAGTTCTTCCATCCTGCCAGTAAAGAGAACATCAAGCGGGTGAGACTGATAAACCATTTTTGTTGTGATTTTGAAGTGGACTTCATGTGATGCAGTTCATTGGTTGTCAACAAAGTTCGCAGTCAACTTCGGGTGCAAGGGGACAGTTTTTATTCACAAATTTGATACCGCATCAACCCAGCTAAGATAAAACTGCATATAAAATGGGTTCCACCAGTGAGGTTAAAAAGTCCACATTTTTGGATAGTCGTAATGAATCAAAACATAATGTAATTCATTTGTACAGATAAGTAAAGCGAAACTTGTGGCAAAAGAAGTTGTAGTACAAGTCACACGGGTCATGTAGGCATTCAACACTGACTGTTTCAGTAATGGGTGTCAGTTTTTCTTGAATTTGATTCTATATAGCTTTAAGTGGCAAGTATGCACTTCATTTGGATTGGTATACATCCATATTCGTGTGAAAGGTCATTATTTAGACGCCCAGAGAGGTGCATTCGGCAAAATCAAAGTTAAAGTACGGAGACATTTTTGGACGAAATGAACCTAAAGGTGTGATCCAGTACAATCCGGATTGAATATCATGTGCTGTGATGTCACAATGAAAGCTGCACATATTGATAAATTTGTACTACCCTCGATTGTGAGGATTCCACTAGATGCGCTCTTATTCTGACCCAAGTTTAGTACATAGCCACCATTGTTAAAGTCCGTAGCAATAGATAATTTTTGTCAGGAAGTTTCTTGGTGCCAATTAAGGTGCAGAGCATTCAATAATCAGGATTGAATACACTTTGGTTAAAGAAAGTTAGTATTAAATTTTAAAATAACAATTTATATTTAATTTAAAATGAGTAAATGCACTTAATTGACCTATGTGACTTGTACTATTATCCAACCCAGCCCATTTTTTCATGTCCGAAGGTTATTTTTCATGCTAAGTGATGCTCATAATGTAAATCCAAGCCCAGTCCCTATGTGATATTTTTGAATAACATTGTGTACTAAATTGCGTGATGCAATTCAAAAGAGTTGCCATCCAGATGGTACATCTTTTTGTTCAAATATACCCAAATACACTCAAAGATACCCATTATATATATATATACAGCCATGTTGGCCTATTCAGCACATAGGGTAATTCTGCAACGATACGTCATTTCTGTAAACATTGGATCACGTGGTGATTTTGGTTGAAAATCCAATTTGTATCATGAAAGAACAATCTACCTTTAATTAAGGAAAGTGATATTCATAAAGTGTTAAAAAATATCCCACATATCTATTCTAAATGCATATAAAAATATGATTTTAAATGTTAGCATGAAAACCCACAACATGACCTCCTTGAACTTGTAACCCAGAAAAACCTTTTTAATATTTCTCTTTTAGAATCATACAATTAAATACATTATTTAAAAGATAGAACTCTTTACCTTAGAACAATACTGCATCTTAATCCAAGTTTCTAATTTTGCAAGAAGTTGTCTGACACCTTCTTTCTTTTCTGCTATTGAAATTGTCATTTTGCCACTTCCCAAGAAACTCGTGGATTTATAGTTTGTTTCTAAATTCTTTAGTAATTTTTTGTCCATAAATGAGGCATTGTAAACACATTACATCCTATTCATTGTTGTTCCTCTTCAACAAAATAGCTTATTTTTATAAATGTTTAACTTTTACTAATTTTTTTACTAGATCAGTTTAGTTTGCTTAATATGTCTTGCCATTTAGTGGCATTGTTATGTTGAATTTTGTAAAACCAGCTATAACCTGACCTAGTTCCTTGTCTAATATGCTGACAGAAAGAGTCCAAAGTAATGTGTTTAATTTCCATAGCCCGATGCATTAACATTACATCTTTTCAAAGTCATGCACAGACTAGGCTGACATTTCATGAGTCGTAAAAATACAGGGGTAGTATCCTGTGTGACCAAAATTGGTATTATTTTGAATAGAATGTGCTGGTGGCAAATTGCTGCTTTTCAAATGGTAAGCATTGCAGTATTTTATTTTTGTCAATAGGTTGAATTCGGTATGCATTTTGCACCAGTATTGGTGATGGAAACCTTAAATGCGCAGAAAAGCCAGACAACTGTATTCTTATATATATATATATATATATTGTTGTAGAGTTTAATGCGATTTTTCATCACAAGATAGGCTATACATGGCAGCCAGTATAAATGGTGGAGGAAGAACCCGGGAAAACCCAGGAAAGAACCACTGACTCGCGAGAAGCTACTGGCAAGCTTCTCACATACCCACATTGGCTGAATCCAAGACACGAACCCACGTCGACAGAGGTGAGATGGCAGTGTTCCGTAACGGTGAGTGCTTTAGACCACTCGGCCACTCGGATCCCCAGTTGATGAATGTAAATGTCTCTATGTTCTCTTTTATTAAATGTGGACATGATTTTCCTCCACTCTACTATTCACTGGAAACGTGTGATATATGTAATTAACAATTACCTTTTTTTTGTTTGTTTGGCAAGTTGTTGTAGTTTATAATAATAATTGAAAGTGATGATATCTTAATAGAGTTGAACAATATTGACATCGGAAGCACATTTTGATTGAATTTTCGTCTTTCTTTTGATCAGTTGATGTTTTAATAATACAAATAAAACAAAAAGAATGGACTGAAGCATATTCTGAGTAAAAGTTTAAAAAACAAATAGATCTCACAATATTTGGACATCTGTACATTATATGTTTGATAAATGTTTATGTAGTTAAGTGGAATAAGTCCTTGTTGTGGGTTTAACACCATTTTTCAGCACATGAGAGTCCATACATGGTTGCCAATATAACTGTTGGGGAAGAACCAGGGAAAAAACCAGGCTAGAACCACTGACCCACAGGAAGCTACTGGCAATCTTTCTCACATACCCACATTTGCTGAGCCTGAGACTCAAACCCATGCAGACAGAGGTGAGATGGCAGTGATTGGTTAAGGTGAGTGCTTTAGACCACTCTGCCACCAAGGCCCCAGCTGGGATAAGATTTAGTTGTCTGGATGAATACCTGAACTTTCCTTCATTGAGTGTTTTTGTAATAATTAGCAAAGTATTCTCAGTGATACCCTAATTTCTACTTTTGACTCATTATACTGAATGGTGGAAGTTTTGGTGTATTCGTAATAAATAGTTTAAAACTATTTTCATTGAAACCCGACTGCACCGGTGGCCTAGTGGTTAGAGCATCCGCCTTGGATGTGGGAGGTCATGGGTTCAATCTCCGGCCGAGTCATACCAAAGACTTACAAAAATGGTACTAACAGCTGCCTCACTTGGCGCTCAGCATTAAGGGTTAGTGTTAGGACTGGTCGGTCTGGTGTCAGGATAATATGACTGGGTGGGACATCATGCTACATGTCTGCGGCATGATGCCCTAGTGCTAGACATCACTATAAACTGCCACACTGCAGACATCGTAGCGATATGACTGAAAAATTGTTAAAGCTACGTTAAAAAACCAAATCACACACACACACACTCCATGGAATTCATAGAGGTTTGAGGGCAGAATATGACTCTTTCGTAGACATTAGTGCTCAAGGTTTTGAGTAAACTTGTTGCATTTGCAATTTAAAATTGATGTTGGTAAGTAAAAATTACATGTAGGATCACCAAGGCAGGGGACATTGTGCCCCCCTGTCTGCCTAATTTTTGGTGATACACAGAATTTCAAATGAACCAAGTATGTTTATGTTGGTTTTAACAGCACTTTTAATTCATTATTGGCTTAGGCTATATTATGTTAAAGAAATGTGCGCTAAGTGCTTTACCAAGGACACACCAAGGCATATGATCCGGGCTGTCCTGGGTGTGTATCAAACCCATGACATTGTACCAACTGAGCTATTCTGGCCCAGAAAATCATTTGTATTGTATTTCATTTTGTTGAGAAATGATTTTAGATTTATTTCTTTGCCATAGGTGTCAGTTATTAATGGACTGAAATACTTATATTAGTAATGGCTGTTTGGGGGTGAGCAGGCAAATTGCATACAGAAATTGCATCAGATATTCCTTGTTACTTAACTACTTCATTTTAGGGAATACCTCATACAGTCTGTGTCAGAACTAAATGCCACAATCTGGTGATAATATTTTGTTAATTTAAACAAAAGTAACTTAATAACTGTATTTAAATTGAATTCACCATACAGATGCCCACGAGTTCAACATTTTAATGAAGGATGTCATGCTATTAGATACTCAGTATCAGACTACGAATAAATTTCAACTGATAGTTACTTATGTTCAGTCTTGGTCCAGCTATGGATGGTTTGAATTTTTGTTGCAGGTATGGATGGCAGAACAGAAAGCAGCCTTTAATAAGAAAAAGCAGGAAGATCTGCTAGCACAGTATCAGAAAGAACAGGAGATGTATGGCAACAGGTGTGTAATCAGCATTTATTACTTTAAATATTCATTGGCCCATAATCAGCAAAGATGGTCAAGGATTAATAGACACTAATAGAAATTTTAGATGAATTTTGGTAATATATATGTAGAATAAATTAATATCTACACCTAAAATGAGCAAAGTTGTCCTGTTTTAATGAAATTTCACCTCAGATTCCTATAATTTGCCCTCACCTTTTGACAACCAAGAGTATTTCAACCCTGGTTCTGAAATCCTGTGGTCAACCCTGCAGAAGTTAAGGTCACTCATGGCAATGTTCAAATCTACCATAACAGAGACTGTTCGTTTAATGCCTCACCAACAAAGTGGTAAACTTAAAGTGTTAATGATATCTATCTGAGCACATGTCCATCCATCACACCTTGGTTAAGTTTTGCATTTTGGTCATTTCCGGTATTCTGGTGGGGCATCCATTTTCCATGAACACATTTCTAATTTATCATTTTCATAGACTCGGTTAAATGAAAGACTCGAGTAATTTTTGTATGATAAAAATTACTGATTCTGATTTTGAATATTGGTTCAAAACAGATCTAGGCATATGGGGCATGGATAGAGTATTTTCCTTCTATTACTTTCAAAACTTCGTTTAATAAATATCAAAGTCAAATGAGTTGCCAAGAAACTGATTGATACAGAATTAATGTGAAAAAATAATTTTTGTTGACTTTGTGCCATCCATCCTTTTCTTTATAAAATGAACATAATCCACTTATAAAATTGTATGTTAATTGTTCTTTTAAACCACGTGTTTTGTAGTTTAATTGGATCGATATTTGTTGTTTGGTGTTAGGGGCTAGTTGGATAGTTAGTTGTTTGGTGTTAGGGGCTAGTTTATTCAAATGGACAAAACTATTGTGTCCATGTTGAGAGAGTGTCAAAAGGGAGCAATGTTGAAGAAATAACATTGATGATACAAGGGAGATAACTTGTTCTGAACAGTCCAGTGTCTCACCTGTATCTGTGCTTTGCTGTATTCCCATCACCCATATCCGTCTTACAGAATCTTTAGAACTTTAATGGTGAGGAATATGACGTCATTGCCACAAAGTGATATTTATCATGACTCAGCATGCCTCTGCATACATAGATGAAATAATACTTAATCCACTTCTTTCTTTTTCAGGGCACTATTGGGAGATGAGAAGGCCAAGATGGGACTTAGTTTTATGTATGATGCTCCACCTGGTATGAAGAAAGAAAAAGAGGTACAAATTCATTTCATTTCTTTTCTTTGGAAATAATAAATTGAACTTTTTTGTATATTCTTACACCTTCCAAAGAAAATATACAGCCTATATGATCCTACCCATCAAGGGTCAAGCTAGACTTAAATTTTAGGGAGAAGTGACTTCTCCTTTTGGTCAGAACAGGGAGAAGTGGGAGCTATTTCTCAGTATGCTTTTATCAGTTTTAAGCAATGCCTTATTTTCAAGTTGAAAAATATGTATTATATGTTTATTATCAACACATTTTGTACGTGTATAAAAATTATTATATTCATACCCATTCTATTCATACTGTAGTATATGTGTGTTTGGATTGAGGTAAATGCAGTGTGTTTTGGCCGTATGACTTAAAAAGCACAGCAGAAGCTATACATTGTAATTAATTGTAACTGATAGCAGTAACAAGATTAGAGTCTTGTAATTGCAAGTTGGTAAAAATGCTTAATAAACTACCACTTAATTATTTTATTTTCTACAAGTTTTGTGTAAAAATGCACTCAAAAAGATTTCTAGCATTCTTTGAAACAACCCCTAATACATGTACATAGGAATAAATGCACAAGTGACTTCAAACCATACTCTTCATCCTGATTTCATTGTTCCCGATAAAACATTACTGTAACTATTCATAGACAACACACTGAAGTACTAAAGTCGATATGTAACTAAACTGGACCCTTTTTTCCCTAAAACGAAACATCCAAGAACACGTATTGCACCATGCAAGTGTATCTATATTTTTTTAGAAAGAGGGTTTTTCTTAATGTAACTACTCACTTTCTTGCTTCGTTACAAAAATTCATTAATAGGACTGCATATTTATGGTTGTATTATTTGTCTACCTACTGGTAATAACTATATGCATTGGTTAAATATTATTTGCTTCATTACTATATATATTTTTCATATTTTCATGAAAATTAATTACGGTATGTCAGAAAAAACCTTGACCTTGCAGCAGTGTTTTGAATTCCACAAGAGAGATTGTCACATGTTTCTGACCTATTATTAAATATTTAGGCTAAATCTCCTATCACATAATATTTAAACTTTGTTTTCATTATATTATGTATTTTCCTGAATCTATTAGTCCAATTATTTACGAATACAGACAGTTTAATGAAGTGGTATATCATATATGCAGCGATGAGTTCAAACTGATTTATAATGAAAATACGGAAATACGGCTGTTAAAATCTCCATTTATTAAAAAGAAATAAATTAGAAAATGGTCTTCACCGATCATATTTTTTAAAAGCAAATTACTATTTGCATACTGATGTTTAAATTTTGAAACAGAATTTGGTTTATTTTCATCATAGTACAGTAGGCCCAATTTCATGAAATCGAGCAGTGATATCTTGCTCTGGGAAGGGTTAATGGTCAGTTAGCTATTAAAACTTGTATGTAAATGTGCAAGAATTTCTTTGTCGCTGTAAGCTGATTGGCATCAATACCACGTAAATACATTTCGCCTTGGGTTACATCAGTGCCAGAACTTACTGGCTACAGCGAGGGGGCATCTCAAAGTCATAAGCTACAGCCATTTTAGGTCTGAAAAATCAGAGGGCGAAGTCGTTTTCGCTTTTATAACAGAAGAAGGCGAAGTTTACATTTTTCAGGCAACTTTTTCGCCCACTACGCCTAGTAGCTTGACCCCTGCCCATCTGTGCACCCCATGCTTATGTGCAATATACCATACAGTTTGAGAAATTCTTTTTGAGAAAGAGACTTTTAATTATAGGTCCAGATATGATTAAGCTCACAGCTGCATATTCACCTATTTTATTCAAATAAATTGAGTAAGAACACATTGAGAATACGTGAAACAAATTATACCTGTTTACAGCAGCCACCCATGAGACAAGGACAAAGTGGCCTTTGTTGACAGATGTCCTCTGTTGGCAGGTTCAGCTTTCAAATGCACATTGCACCAGATACCAACATACCAAGAGGTGTTATATTCTCTCCTGTTGAGAAATACAATGTGTGCATTTATCAGCACCTGATTCATGTCATTTGATGTCTTATAAAACCAATCTAACTATTTAAACACACACCCTCCTGCCTTTCACACACTGTGAGTGTGTGATTTGGATGTTTAATGGAGCTTTAACAATTTTTCAGTCATATCGCTACTATGTCTGCAGTGTGGCAGTTTATAGTGATGTATAGCACTGGGGCATCATGCTGCAGACGTGTAGCATCATGTCCCATCTAGTCACATTATTCCGACACCAGGCCAACCATTCCTAACACTAACCTCATAATGCTGAGTGCTTAGTGAGACAGCCGTTAGTACCATTTGTATAAGTCTTTGGTATGACTTGGCTGGGGTTCGAATTTGCGACCTCCCGCATCCGAGGCGGATGCTCTAACCACTAGGCCACTGGAGCAGTCCTTCCACACAGAAACACTTTAATCTCATTATCAGTAGAAATGGCTTCTAAATAAAATTGCTTATTGACAGCTTACCTGTGATTGGGAAAAACAGGACTGTCCTTTTTGTTAGGCCAGCTGGTGTAACTAGGCATAAAAACAGGTATACACACTTTGAACAAAATGATGCATTAAGCAGTTGTTCAGACTTGCTGAGATCAAAAGACAGTCAGCTTTTGTGACAGACCTTGGACGATTGTGGAGTGAAAAAGCTTCTTGGGCTGTTGTTAATAACAAATAAACCATAAGGGTGTTACTAGTATATTGTATCTCTACTCTGAAATTATTTTGTTCATCATCTTTAATTCAAAATCTTAAAATAACCATTAATGCATTCATCCTATCAAAAAGGGAAAAGCAAAAAAGATCAGTTTAAAATAATATTACATAAAATGGAGTATGATGCAGTAAAAGCTGAAGATACTGAAATATACCTGTCATACTGGTACAAAAGGTGAAATTAATCCTTTCCTCCTGTCCTTGAACCTTTTTCCCCACCAAAGGCCAATCTTCAACCTTGACAGTGTATGTGGACTTAGTTGCATCACAGAAGAAAATGCCTGTTTGTCCATATTGAAAATTTTAACACATTGATTCATGCCTTTATTTAAACATTGCCATTTGCATGCTTAGAGCAGTCGCTTTTGATAAGCTCCAGTGCCCACGTTAGGCAGGGAAAAACCATTGTTTGGTTAAGAGACATATGTCCACTGACCACAGAAAGCAGGTGACTGTTACATACAGGACATTTATATAGGAAATTTGCCATGGGGAAACTAGAATGGCCATTGTGACAAGGTGGTCATGGAATAAAGGTGACCATTAGGACTTGTTTGACTGTATTTAATAATTGCCAATTCAAAAAGTCTTCAGCAAATCCTGTCCTTGTTCTGAGTAAATTCATTGAAATCAGGGCCTCCTTTCATAGCCATATGTCCCTGTATACAGATGGCGTAAAAGAAGAAGACAGGTTATAATTGTCATTGCATCCATCTGTTTTATCATCTCAGACCAGTTACTGGATAAAGCCTCAAATTTTACTTTAGAAATTACAGCCACACTCAAAGCTGCATTGAAACCTCACAAGAAACAAATTTCATCATTGCAGGTTTCCTTTCCACACTGAGAGCATTGCAAAATCTTATATCAGACAACTAATTAATATCTCAGTTTATTACAGAAGCAATATTTTACTCATACAATGTGGAAAAACTATTCTGTGCTGTTGGCTTCCTAGGCATTTTGGTATAAAGGCTAATGATAAAGCAACCAAAACTGCCCAGTCAGTCCTTTATTTCTGAATGGAAAATTCCTTATGCTGGCTTCAGATATCATATAAATCAGCATATTCTTCATACTTTGCATAATACATCAAATGAACACTCCACAAACTTAAGAACATCAAACCAGCTATTGGAGAGTGGCATCCCTCAAAAATATCACAGGGATGAAGCTGTAGTGTGGTGGTTGTATATCAGACACATATATCTGACTTGTGCACACTGCCTGAAGGTGAGCCATGACAAGAGTGTATACCAAGCCAGTGTCCACTTACAGTGTAACACATTCGTGTCAAGTGTGTCAACTTCAGCTCTGTGAGACAGAATTATTTGATG
This sequence comes from Megalonaias nervosa, assembly GCA_016617855.1. Taxonomy (NCBI): domain Eukaryota; kingdom Metazoa; phylum Mollusca; class Bivalvia; order Unionida; family Unionidae; genus Megalonaias; species Megalonaias nervosa. The sequence continues at coordinate 18,803 of JAECUM010006198.1, forward strand.
AGTACACAATGAAGAAGTTGTATGATGATGTACCACGATGAAAATTTGGGTTTTTTTTGAGGAATGTGGATTGTATACAAATGTTGACAAGATGTTTTCATATTTGTATGTATGATGCTTTTATCTTTTATATATCTTTTGCTGAATTTTAACATCTTTATAATTTATATTCTAACTTATATGTTATGTTTACATTTATTTGGAATGATTTATCTTCCAAGGGTTTATGTGCAATTTTTCTTTTTTACTTTTAAAAAATTTTACTGTTAGCTGATACGTTATAACTGCTATTGCACTGAGGTATAGTTAAACATTACTACTAACATATGTACAACTACTATGACTACTATTACTACTAACATGTACGACTACTATGACTACTGTTACTACTAACATGTACGACTACTACGACTGCTATTACTACTAACATGTACGACTACTACGACTACTATTACTAATAACATGTGCAACTACTATGACTACTATTACTACTAACATATGTACGACTACTACGACTACTATTACTACTAACATATGTACGACTACTACGACTACTATTGCTACTAACATATGTACGACTACTACGACTACTATTACTACTAACATATGTACGACTACTATTACTACTAACATATGTACGACTACTACGACTACTATTACTACTGACATATGTATGACTACTATGACTACTATTACTACTAACATGTATGACTACTACTACGACTACTATTACTACTAACATATGTACAACTACTACGACTACTATTACTACTAACATGTACGACTACTACGACTACTATTACTACTAACATATGTACAGCTACTATGACTACTATTACTACTAACATATGTATGACTACTACGACTACTATTACTACTAACATATGTACAGCTACTATGACTACTATTACTACTAACATATGTACCACTACTACGACTACTATTACTACTAACATATGTATGACTACTACGACTACTATTACTGCTAACATATGTACGACTACTACGACTACTATTACTACTACAGATTGATTTTGTTTTAAGCATTTAATCAAAATCTGTCAAGATATTTGCCTGACATAATCACATTGAATGTTCTGTTACGGTGCATTTGATCAATATAAACTGTGCTTTTGGAACAAGTTCCTGCTGTTGTATTTTGAAATATTTGTTGTTGTTGTTTGGGTTTGGTAACATTTCTCAGCACAAGATAGGCTATATATATGGTGGCCAGTATAATTGGTGGAGGAAGAACTCAGGAAAATCCTAGTAAGAACCACTGACCCATGGGAAGTTACTGGCAGCTTTCTCACATACCCACATTTGCCAAGCCCACGACTTGAATCCATGTGGACAGATTTTAGATGGTAGTGATTGATAAAGGTGAGCACCTTTGACCACTTGGTCACCTGGAGCCCCAGAAATATCTGTACTTGATCACATTGAGAACAATATAAACAAGTGCACCCTGATTTAGTTTTGGTCACTAAACTGCTTGATGCATTCTCATTGTTATGACAAAGATATAGGTCATTGAGACTCTGCCAGGTATCATAAATTTGTGCTTTTGTTCATAGTACATTATTGAAATTGAGCAAAAGCCATTACTTCCAGACCAGTGAGTAAAAGAATTTCATTCATTTAATATTATCAGGAGACCTTTGACTGACCTGCTCATAGCATACACCTGGCAGTGACCCTGATCTGGAGACAGGTTATCCAGTGGTGCAGCTACAAGTTGTAATATCATGTACTAGCCCACCAGACTAACTGAATTCAACGTTTGGTAGTCCAGACTCAGCATTCTTGTAGCCTCTCGGCACTGGGCTAACTGATTTAAATGTTCGGTAGTTCAGATCCAGCTCCTGGCTACTGAATTCAACATTTTGTAGTCCAAGTCTGGCATTCTGATGGATCCTGAGCAATGTTTTAACTGATCTCAACATTTAATCGTTCAGACCCATCATAATCTAACTGATTTCAGTTTGGTAGTCCAGATACAGCATTCATATTCCATATGGAAACTGGGCTAGCAGAATTAAACATTTGGTAGTCCAGACCCAGTATTCTGCTAGCCCATGGGCACCAGGCTAACTGAATTGAGCATTTGGTATTTTAGATCCAGAATTCTGGTAGCCCTTAGACATTGAGTTCATGATTTGAGAATGCAGTATAAAAAGAGGAATTAAATTTACTTGCTAGATGGATGCTACATTATAATTTATTTTCCAGTGTACATGCAGCAAGTCAGTATAATGGTTGATTGCGTGATACATATACAGCATGATGCCAGTGATACGCTAATAAATGTCCTTGTGGTAACCCTTTCATGTTAGGGAATGAAGAAAAACGATAGTGTAATTTGTACATTGATAATAAGCTTTTATTTGTATTGTAGAAAGAAGAGGGAGAGCCTGAATATAAGTTTGAATGGCAGAGGAAATACAATGCTCCAAGAGAGGCGTAAGTAGCCACTGTGATCGTAATAACCATTCATTTCAGTTTTATGTGGTGATGTTTCTTTTCTTTTGACTTGGAAAACATGGTATATGTTTATTTTACGAAAAGTTGCCCTTCAATAGGGTAACAACAATCAGGATAAAAAGGGGAAACATTAAAATTCTTCTCATTCATGAAGAAACATTATGATAGTGATTGACTTTTCTAGTACTGATAATAGAAATTTTACATAAATTGTTGTGTGAAACTGTGTTAAAATTTACAATGATTATATTTCATGAGAATACCCATATGAGAGGATGTGTTTGAAAAAATATCAAGCTATTGTTAACATATAGAATTAATTTTTTTATACGTAATTACAGTAAAATTTTGAAGCGGAGAGAGCTTCAGACCCTATGGGGAGGGGTTGTACTGTGGTGGTAGTTATATCAAGTGTTTGAGATTTTAGACAAGACTCAGCATAATGCTTGGACTTCACAGGTTGTTGATATTTGAGACATGGAAGTTTTACTGAATTTCTTGCAGCCAATTTCTTTTAATAACTTGTTATTAATCTTTTTAGTGTATTTTCAACTATTTCTCATTTATCTAAATACATTGATCAACAAATAAATAGATAGAAAGAAAAGTATAAATAAAGATACAATTAAAATTTTTGGTCAGTATTGATATTAGAATATATCAAGGTACTTTATTTTTAGGTATGCTAAAAATGATGATGCCATTCAGGATCAGCCATTTGGTATCGAAGTCAGAAATGTTCGGTGTATCAAATGTAGAAAGTGGGGACATGTCAACACAGATAAAACTTGTCCATTGTTTGGAAAGGACCTGACTGCTGAACCACCACAACGTGAGTTTTCATTTAGCTATATTTAGATACTATTTGACAACAAATCGATGAGGGCTGTTCCAGTAAAACATATAACCCCCTGGGGACGGCACTTCAAGAAAACTTCAGTAGGAGGTTGCGTTTCACACTATTTTGATTCTGACAGTGGAAGGCTGATTAGGAAAATCACTTCTGTTGTGGGTTGTGTTAACAAAATGAGAAATCGCTGGTGGGGTTGTCAGAAAAAAACCCGAGTATATATTTAAAATTGTATCTAACCCCCTCCTAGCGATCTAACGTGAATAAAACATTGGGTCAGAAAATGATGCCAGTACACGCGACTCGCGAGTGCACCTAATTTGTACGAATTCGTGTACTTTTAAAACAGTGATACACATTCCGCAAATTACGACAATGTTGCATATATAAAAAGTGCTTTGCGCAGTATGCAATCTTTATTCAACTTTTAACTTTAAAAGTTCATTTCGCGACGTAAATCGCACTGCCAGTAGCAATAACGCAGCGTTTGATGCGACATACAGATTCAGGAAAGCAAAAGTTAAAATAGCTGGCTAATTCGGTTCAACATGAATGGCTGTTAAACTAAATTTGATTGGTTCATTGGGCCCTGGAACAAGCATTTTATGGTAGTTTTAACCTTACTTTCATTATGGAAGTTTTACAAATGCTTGTTTCAAATAAGGGCCACACAGGAAACCAAAATGGCTGAATCTCAACAGGGTTTGTCGTCAGACATTTTCAGTTGGCAAATACTGGCTGGTGATAGCTATGATGACAGTGAATTACATGTATATCAGTCTGTTGGACGTTGGGAAAATGTCACTGGAATTGCCAGTGTGTGATTTTGAGCCCAAAATTGATGTTGAGTGCAAGTCCGATGTACGTGTTGGATGGACAGGATGCTGTTTATATTTATTCAAGATACCCATGTCTGAACAAGCAGACTATGGAGATTTTGGACTTAAAACCCTAATACAGCATTATGGAAGAGAAAAAAAATCTAGCATAAGAGGCAGCAAAGCACTGATCCAAGGAAGTGAATCTTTGGCAGAGTTCATATTAGTGAAAACTTTCTTTTGGGAACAGAGATATCAAAGAGAGAATACCCATGGGGCCATACCTGTGAGATGTTGAAAATTGCACAGCCATAAAGAACAGTAACCTGTTCAAGCTAGTTATGCATATGCGTTTCAGACAGCAGGCAGTGAAAGGGAGTTCTCAGCACAGAATAATATTCGTACACTGAGGAGGAGGATCATATTAAATTCAGAAACAATGAACAGATTAATGCTTATAGGGAACATCAGAGAATCCCCATACAACATAATTAAGTGTGTATAGATCTCTTGTTGGCAGAACCACTATGGCAAGAAAAGAATAATGAGACAAACTTTCATATCATGCAGACGTATTACCAAATGAAGTACATGCTCTCTATGTGCAAAAATTGAATGACATCAAACATAAGAAACTGACTGAGATGTGTAAACTCAAAGCAAGATGGATAAAATTTGTCCTGTTTGTATTTGATTATTCCTATGTATATTTTGAGGATGTTGATATTTTCTGCAGACCTTTTGGCATTTAGTTCCAAGCCATCATTTGGTATTTGTATTACAGATTGGATTACTGTTATCTGGTACACAACATTTTGAAGCAGTGTCATTAACTAATGAGGAAATTGATGAAAAAATACTTGATGTCATTCTGATATATGGATTCTTTACTACACTACTAATCTGTTCATCCTGATTCTTTTTTATCATCGCCTTTGGTTTTACTGGTATCAATACTTTTAATAAAATTGTAACTTATATTTTCTTACAATCTAAATATTTGTGATCATGTATTATTGTCAAAAGGTAAAATGTGCTTAGTTTTGTTGTAAAATATAGAACTATTAATTAGCAAGGGACTAAAGTAAAAAGTGGGTCAACTTCATGTGTGCAAAAATTATTACCATATTACAAACAACAGTATAGTTGTACTAGATGTATTTTGCAAAGTTATGGAACCAGCACTCGTATTGTAACACATATTCCATTTAAATAATACTAGCATTATTTCTGCATATTCCTATCAGTTTTTCCCAAGTGGTATTAATTTCCAGATCTGATGTTGTTCGTTTCTTGCGCAATTTTTACACATCAAGAATTCCCAGTATCATTAAAAAAAAATGTAATCTGCACCAAATTGAGTTGCTTGAGAAGAAATTCATTTTTAACCCAAAAATCACTGAAGCTATGAGTTCTGGCATTAAAGTCTCACATTAAATAACATTTAAAGTTGCCATGATAGTAATTTAGGATGCATCTGTTCTAATTTCACCTTTGGTATATTCAAATCTTGAATGTGATGGAGGAACATGACTCCAAAATAAACATGTCAATTTTAGAATCTGTTCATTGACTATGAATCAAGTATATAATCTGAGTCCAACTAAATTGTTAGATGAAGTTTAATTCTTTTGATAACATTGTAATTAGCTGTCAAATGTGGAGTAAGCCTATGGTCTTTCTGCCATCCCAACCAAGACCCCGCCACAACCACGTGACCATGCCCAATGATATCACAGTAATAATCGCTATACAACTAGAGATGACATCTCTTTGAGTATTTTGATTTCAGTAGAGTCTTAACAGAGTAGAACAGTAAGAAAGAGTGACAGATATTTAAGTGTTAGAGAGATATTTAACAATGGCTATTCCTCCCACCACCACTTCCTCATTGGAGATCACACACACACACAAAGCTTAGATTTAGTCCTGAAATCCTGGCAGCATCCTTGCAGGGGAGATAACTTGATCATTTTATTTGATTTTATTGGTCTCTGGTTATCCCATGGTATTTCTGTTACTTGAACATTATCTTACAGTGTGTCCAGTCAGCATGGTTGAAAAAGGCATACAACCGTTGAGAGTTGTTGAAGGATTCACATTACTACAGATATGAAAGAACAAGAACCATACTATAAATCAGTGAAGATAAAATAGAGTATACATGGTTTGACTGTCCTTTATTGGTTGATAATGAAAGTAAGATTTTAATAAAAAGAATCTTTTGAGAGCTTGTCAGGGACATTGTTTTATTAACGTAATTTCTGTCCCTTTACAGACCTGAGTTTGGAAGACTCATTACTGAAATCAGCGCCCGACTCTTTGGTGTAGTATTGAAAGCACACATTTCAAATTCGTGTAGATCCAGAAAATGGTGCTGCTCTTATGGTTTTCTTTTCACAAAATCTATTATCATAGATGTGTCTATACTGATACAAATTTGACCATGAGCACTCAAAATTTTAAGTTATTGAATTTTAATATCATGGTGTTTGCACAGGTTTACAGTGGGAACTGAATTAGTACAGCGAGTCTTGAACTCTTGAGTTTTGTGCAGAAACATGGAATCCAAGCAGAATACATCCAGAAATGTAGAGGTTTTCTATCTTGGATTTAGTCTCCCCATTGCATTTCACATTGATATGCATATTGACAAACAATTAGTATAGTAGTAGGAAAAGCAAGTGACAAATTTAGATACGTACCATAAACATGACAAACAGTATGTGGGGGGACAAGATCATAAGAACAGGCTGGAATGGAGAAGTATAATAACAACAATAGTGATAAGAAGTGTGCCTTGTTTTTGATGTGTGCAACATTATTTTCTCAGCTTCAGTAAGAAATTACATCAAAGGGAAGACAATAAAGGATGTACAGTTAACTAAACCACTTGAATTTAGCTACTCAAATCGATTTTAACCTTCTGGTTATATCTGTTCAGGTCTGTTTCTGTCCATTCTGATGATTATGTCCACTGAATCAGTATGGTTGGGAAAAAAACTGGCAGATTTAAAGATTGAAAAATCTTTTGGCAGATTATAATTATACACTGTACTTCTGCCAGAGAGATGTGAATAATTTCATTTCTTGGTTTGTTGATTCTGGTTGTTGCTCAGTTCAAATGCATCATTGAAAAACACTGATGCATTCTCATACTTTGTTACAAATATTTACTACAGATGCACATCTCCAGATATCGGTGAATATAGCTTGAATAAGTTATAACAGTTCTGTTTGGAACAATGGACATTGTTAGAGAAACTTTAAGTGAGCTAAAATGTAAACTTTTCAGCAGCGTGTGATGCAGGATTGCTCAGGACTTCTCCATCTCATATGCTCACCACGAAAAATCCATTTGTACCAACTGATGATGACTTTAGGTAACGGTGAGAAAGGCATAATTGACAATATTCAAAGGTCTACAAAAAATACTAGAGTCAAAATTTATAAACTCAGACAATTGTGGCAAAAATGATCGACTAATACCTTTGCTGCTGTTGCCACAGTTGATAAGTTGGTTGATTTAGTTTGGTTTGGTTTGTTTTTTTGGGGGGTGTTGAACAGTATATTAGGTGGAGGAAGAACACAGAAAGACCGCCCACCCAAATTGGTTGATCTGTGATAAAAACTCACTCTGAGAAATGTGCAAGTGAACTGTAAAAGGAAGCACCTTAGTACACTAGGGCACATGGAGCCTCTGTTGATTTGATGTTTATCTCCAACAGCCGAAGTCATTTAGATGTGAGATCTCTGGTTTCGGTAGATCATTATGGCCTTTACACCATTTTCAGATGAAGAGAATTTATATATAGCAGCCAGTTTTACTGCTGAAGAAAATCCAAGTACTTTTGAGACACCAAACATGACTTATGTAGAACCACTGACCTTCCGCAAGTAACTGGCAACATTCTCATTTACATATTGGAGGCAAGTAATCACATGACAAGCATCTTGTACCACTCTGCCATGGAAGCACCTCAGATCTGTATCACAAGACAAGCATCTTATACTCTCCCATGAAAGCCCCTCAGACCACAGGTACAAGTCTCATATGAAAGACTATTAGTGGGAGATAGAACCTGTGACAACTGGATTAAAAGTGCAGAATGTTACTGCAAGGCCATCAGTGGTGATGATGATGCTGTTGACAATACATTGATTTTACAAGTACTTTAGGAAAAAATTATTCTTTGACTTTCATCCATTTTTTAAAATCTAATTTATGATATACAAATTTTTGACTTACTGTATTTCTTTTTTTTTAAACTTTATATTAGTCTTGCAACAAGGCATAAAAGTAAGATGTCAGTAACTGAAATATATCTTCTTACAAGAAATGATATAGTGTAAAAGTAGGCAGAAATAATGCAACATCGCTTTCACAAGCATTAATGATTTTTTCTGACAAATCATGTATTGTAAGTTTACCAAAACATATATTGAAAAAAATAATAACAAGGGAATCATAGCATCTGACCACACATTTAAAGCAATACAAGATTTAACTATTATTCTAATCAAAAGCAGCATGCCTGAGAACAAAGAAAAATAGCAAAACATGGTGATCACTTTAGTATACACACAGTTTAGTAAGGATACAAATTCATGATTTCTGTATTAGAATAGAAATCCCTAATATAAAATCTATATTCATGGACATTAAATTAGTAGGTATTAAGGGACTGATCAGTGACATCTACAAATAATAAGCCACCAAGAAAATTTTTGATTTCACAGTATCAGAGACATACATGGCTGACAGACAAACAAACAAAAGGACAAAAGATTGATTATAATGAATGAATACAAATAAAAATATGCAGTAGATTATATGATCTATAAGAATTCAGTAGATTACCTTCAGCCAGCTGTCATTTAAATTGCTTCTGTCCCCAACCCAATATTAAAATCGCTTCTACCACCCACTAACCCATAATCAGAAATTATGTAAAAAAAATATGCTTCTGTTGGGGGCAGTGTTTTTTGATTAAAACATATCTGACGGTGGATCTTAATTTTTTAAATTGCTTCTGTTGTGGGTCGGTTGAATTTGAAAGTGCCTTCCCCAGGGAGGTATATGTTTTACTGGATCAGCCCTGATGTTAAAGGTCAGATCAATAATAATAATAATAATAAAAATAATAATAATAATAATAATAATAATAATCATGGAGATTCTGTTTTATAAAGGGATACTAAGTAAAATACCATGTATACTCACTTAAAAGTTGAGTCAAACTGGCACAGACCCAGATCTGCCATTATATAATGCTCCAACAAACAGCATAGACCCTCATCTGCTAAACACTCTGCTACAGCAAATCAGAGTGTGTTGTTTGAAGTTGAATTTGACTTACAGGCAAGTGTAGATGGTAGTTCTTAAGAATATATCATCAGGTACATGACTTCTTTTTAAGTATTACTCGCTTCTAGGTATGCAAATTGGGGGTGGGTGAGTTTAGTGGGCCATTTGTTTGACACCCTTGGTGTTGGAATTAGGTCAGCTTTGAGAAACTGGCAGATCATCTCTCTTCCATGAACGCATTTGTAGTTTAAGTGTGAATTATAAATCTAATACATATATACTACCAGTACTAAGGAAAAGTTAATTTACACATATTTTTTGGCTATAAAAGTTTTCTAAAACAGCAGGTATGTTTTTACACATTTTCATTATCAGACATCCAGAAGCACTTGCAGTATCCAAGGTTCACATCATTGCTCATGAACTGTCCCAATATCATGTTATTACCTTTTGTTTTTAGCTTATCCTCACTGTAAGGCCATGTGAGCTTATGTTATGGCCCAGCATCCATCATGCATCATCTACAGTACCTTGCACATCATCTGTCCATCAATAACTATTTTTCGACTTCTTTGAAACCACTGAACCAGTTTCAGCCAAATTTGGCAGACCATATAATGAAATTAAAGCCATTCATGTCTATATAAAATATGCCAGTCTGCCATATAGTATGGCCAGTATTAGTAAAAATAGAACTAAAACTAAAAGTAGAAGAAAAAGACTTCCTTTAACAAAATGCTGAACAGAATTTCACCTAATTGGACCATAAGTGTCCTAGAGGAAAGGGCTTTTAAATATTGTAAATGATGCTGATCCACTGTCAAATTTGGCCACAATTGCTAAAAATAGAAATAAGATTTATATACCATCTCAAAAAGCTTCTTAGCAGAATTTAACTAAACTGGACAGAAAGAATCTTGAGATAAAATGCTTTTGAAGGCCATTTACATTTATACAAATTGCAACAATTGGCTTTCAGATATGTCCACCATTACTAAAAAAAATTACTTTCAAAGGATAATTTCACAAAAACTGCTGAACATATTTTGATTAAATTTCAGAGAAAATACATTGACATATAGACCTATACATTTTATACAAATAATAATTTGCCATCAGATTAGTTTGTTTGTTATTGAAATTATATAAACCTTTAACAACTTTCTTCCAAATTCTGCAGAAAGCATCCTTGCATAAAGGGTTTTGAAGTTTTTACAAATGATGCACCATCAGATATAGCCACCATTACTACAAATTAATAAACTTTGGACGACCTCTTCTCAGAAACCTCTGAAGGAAATTTTACAAAATTTACCAGAAGCATCCTGGCATGAAGGGCTTTGACATTTACTTAAATGATCCTGATCTGCTAAGAAATGGCCACCATTACTACAGCAAAGGGACAGAGCTTGACAGAACTTCTCAGAAAATCACTTGTCAGAACTGGGCCAAATCTGATAGAAAATATCATTGTATGAAAAACCGACATGTTTGCACAGATGTTGATGATCTACCATCAGATACAGTCACCATTACTAAAAATAGATACATATTTAATCAACTTTATCTGAAGAAACCAATCAACAGAATTTGACAAACTTTGGTAGAAGCCATCTTGGCTTCAGAGACTTTTCAATATTAGACAAATGGTGCTGATGTGCTTTCAGATATTGATGGAACAGAGAAAGCTTGAAATAACTCATTTTTTTATATCATTTGTAATCAGCGTTATTGAAAAAAATCTCATACTACACTACTGGCCCAGAAGTAATGGCCAGCTGGCCTTGCATTTGACTGCAATGGAGATGTAAACAACTAGCTAGGAAAAAACACTGCTTTGAAGTGGAGCCATTCATTTAATTTGCAGCTTTGTAGCAATTGTTGTTATCTCCCTTCCTCCCCTCCTGCCTCAAATCGCCCACTCACATTTTATAAAAAAAGGGGAGAACATTAAGTTATTAAATTGAGCCTGTATATCCATCCTTCCTTCCATCCCTCCAAATTTCATTTTAGCACAATAGATTTGTTATGTAGCTAGGTATTTGATGATACCTTGGTTTAATTTCATTTTCACTCTGTTATCATTAAGCAGAGTTATAACCTAATATTGTTGGATCCACCTACATTTGTTTCCACTCAATAATTCACTTAATTATTATATTTCAAGTAAATTTTGTATGCAGCTTGACATTGTCAAGCCATTGGCTGAGTTCATTTGTCATGTTGTTATTTAGCGGAGTTATAGCCCCTGCCTGTCAGACCCACCCACATTTGTTTTCACTCAATAACTCCCTTAATTATTATATTTCAACTAAATTTTGAATGCAGCTTGACACTGACAAGCCCCTGGCTGAGTTCATTTGTCAGAATCCATGTCGTTGTTTAGAGTTATAGCCCCTGCCTGTCAGACCCACCTGCATTTGTTTCCACTCAGTAACTCCCTTTATTAATATCTTTCAGCTAAATTTTGAATACAGCTTGACATTGGCGAGCCTTTGGCTGAGTTTATTTGTCGGAATCCATATCGTTGAGCAGAGTTATAGCCCCTGCTTGTCAGACCCACCCACATTTATTTCCATAAAATAATTTGGTTTATTTTTGTAGGATTTCATTCAGATTTGGTGTGCACCTCGTTATTGATGAAGCCAGAGTAAATTTGTGAGGACATCACTTTCATGAATTTCCTTGCTAGACAATAAAACTTGTGCACTTTCAGGGCCATTGATGCTTTTGAAATGAAATGGTCAAATCTAAAAGCTTTAGGACCAGGATCTTAAGGTCTCAGGTTTAGAAGTTGGCTGATAAACCTACCATTCATTTTTATAACTTGTAGACTGTTGTTTTTTTTTTTGCTTTCTTCTTTCAGTTGTATTTTCACTTCAGTTTCAAATCTTATTTAATACAATGATGCCATGTTCTGCCACTTGTTATCAGCAAGTTAGGCTTTTCACAGTAATATAAAAACAAAAATTAATGCTCCTATCATTCATAGTATCAGAAAACAGTATATCCATCACTACTTATTCAGGCTTCAACAGGTACACAGTAGAAGAATGTTCCATTAAATAGTCCCAACTGCATAGAAATAGCATAGTGAGAGGTCTTAATTGATCTTTCTTATTATTTTCAGCCAAATCAAGTGCATCGTCACTGCTGGAAGCAATGAGAGAGGATGGCTTCACAATAAAGCAAAGCATTCTGGGAAAAATGTCTGATCCAGCAGCAGCTAATGAGGTATTACAGTAGTAGCTGTGTACATTTATTTATCTACTGCATATATGTTTTAGAAGGGTGGGGGAGAGGGAAAGTAAAAACTTACTAGAAAAATACTACACTAAAACATCCTTGCAGTGGTCCCCAAAAAGTGTAACTACCCCTCCATAGCAACTGAACTTGGCCACTCTTATTGACTTGATAATCAGAATTTTTCACTGAAATCAAACTCTAAGTGATGACTACTATTTCCCCCCCACCCAAAGTACCATATACATTCACATAAAAGTCAGATCAAACTGCAACACTGCATCTGTGATGTGTGTTCTACTGATTAATACAGTGGTCCCCCTCTTGAACGGCCCTCCTGACCAGCGGCCACCCACTCCTTACGGCCAGAATCTGTCGGCACCGATGAGTTTGTGTTCAGAAGTACCCCTCATGAAAGGCCACCCTGCTAATGTGACCAGCGGCCAGCATATTAGTGCAAAAATATAAAATTTACCCCTCACAAGTGGCCGCATTTTATTTTGTAATATGCATCCAGAACCAGTATTTTATTCATAACGTGTGTTAAGTAATCCGATTTCTGTTTCCTGATGTCAGGTTTTCGTTATTGACAGAAGTGTTGACTAAATAAAGTACATGTACCACCGAGGTTAATATTATATCATTTACGTCTCACAAGAAGCCACATTTATTCCATAAAGCCGAGAAATTTTAATCCATACAAAAAGGTAAGTACACGTAATCCAGGTAGCCCTACTGCTGTGTTATCATGAGATGTCCAGTTTAGTCACTCTGATAATTGTTAAGATTACAATTAGTGAACAGTAGTAACAGCTGAGAAGTGGCGGTATTGATGTACAATACACAAGTCAGCGGGAAAATGGTTTGATAGCCTTTATGGCTTCCCTTAGTAAGATGTTGAGCTTGTTCACTTTCATAATTAGTGGCTATTACTACTGACAATAATTGTCAAGATTACAAATCCTAACGACAGCGAGGTGCTATTGTTCAGGTCAAATCTGCGTACATATCGAAGCTGTTTTGGCTTCTCTCACTTAGTGTAAAGAAATGTAAAAACAATAGGGTACCAGACTGCGACTAATGAATCACGTGACAAGATCGCTGCCTTTAAAAACACATGGCATTTTGTTTAAAAGCAGAAAAATTGTTTTATCAGTCATGTAATTAGCAACATTGATGATTACAACCGGACATAATTGTCAAGGTCATAACAGGATCAGCATGGGCTAAAAATAGATTTTGTGCAACACACACAGAGAAATTAACCTTGGACAAAACAGGGTACCAGACAAAGACCGAAAAATCAAGTGACAACACATTTATGCTTCCTTCACGAAGAAGGCATTTTGTCCGCTCTACAAAAGTTTCGTGTGCATAATTAAATCGCATACAGTTAGCAACGTCCGAATAAATCATTACCAAACATATTAACATTAACATGTCATCACGTAAACGGACGACAATTATTTTAGAAAAAAATTTCGGTTATTCTACTCGACATCGGGTGGGGTGGGGAGGGGGGACTTGCCAAACAATTTTAGGTAGAAAAGACTCGAATAAAACAATTTTATGTTGAAAAGACTTGAATAAACAACATCATAACTGATAAGGAGGTTATTTAGCAGCAGTGGGAAAATGGAGCAAATGGAAAGAGAATTATGTATGTACCAAAATTTAAATGACGTTTTTGAATGGTTTTGCAATGTGCGTGACAACAACACCCGCTCGCATATCATGCTCATGCCAAGAATGAGAACTATTAATGCATATTCAGTTGAAATAAGTCTATTATTATAACAAGAAGAACCTTTTAATAATTAATGTTACTTTTAAACGAAGATATTAAATGAAGATATTAAATGCTTTGAAGAACGTAGCTTTCTTACTACGTACATTACATATACTTCTCACAAATAATTTAGTCCCCCTCTGGAAAGGCCACCCGTCTTATAAGGCCACTTTACTGGTGCAGAAGGGGTGGCCGTATAAGAGGGGGATCACTGTACTCAGTTGGTGCTGTGTAGAGTTGGATCCAACTTAAACACAAGAATATATGATAATCTTAAATTGGGGGATGGAGTGTTGACTCCGCTTTGATTATGCATGATGCAGTAATCATCCAGCCTTGAAAAAATTGTTCATTTACAGTAGATCTGACATAATATGTCCACGAAATCTGCATGAGCTACTAAAATTTTCCTTGTAATGAGCTATCAGAGCAGCAAGATATATATAGTATAACTTGTTTAAAGCTATTCTCCTCCCCATCCATCAAGAGAGGAAGACTGTAGTTTTGTAAAGAACCAAAATCGTTATAGGTAAACACACTATCGTTTTGTTTGAATGCTCTGAAGTCTGCTGGATATAATACTGTCAGGCTTCTACAGTACCCCACCTGAACAATTTTTATTGTATCAATCCACACAGAAAATAAATATGTTAACGGAAGACAAAAATCTTGTTATTTGCATATGAAAACAATCATTAATTTGATAAAATAACAATTTGAAGAATTATATGATAGATTTGTAAAAAGTTGCTGTCGTAAAATGATTGCTAAAAGTTTTTAGTTCTTTTTAATGATAGACATTAACGTAATTGTTAGAGTGGAGAAAAATCCATGCAGATGGACAACTTTTATAGGTATAATGAAATATTTAACTTATGAAGTGGAAACATTTTGTATTGTCGCTTGTGGTTCATGACAATACAGTGTTTCCACTTCACTTGTGATATATTTCTGCTTAAAATTCAAAGATATACCTCTACATAGTTTCAGACCTTGATAGCAGTTTTCAGACTTTTTGGACAAAAAAAAACTTGGGACTTTTGGCAAAAACAATATTTGCACACAATTTCTCAAAAACCATTTGAGGTAGACAAAAGAAGTTTGGCATTCATGTTTTATTTAGGCATTTATAGATGATGTAATTAGATTTTCATGCCAATATAGTACATGTACCAACTTTTCTATATTTTTTAAGGTTTTGAACTTAAGGGGTGAGAGGGGTCCAAGATATCAGTCTCCTGGACCCCACTTTGTTCAAATTTCATACATCTCTTAATATTTGCAAAGCTGAAGTATTTGGTATGTTACTTGCAGGGTTCCCACACTACCAGGAAATTGGGAAAAAGTTGGGAGCAATGATATTTTTTTCCCAGCTGTGAAAAGTCGTTGAATTTCGTAAATATTGATGAAAGTCAGGAAAAACCTGGGAATTTTCTGCCACCACTTGATGCCCAAAACAATCATGTAATTGAGATGTAACTAAACTGATCGTGAGTTAAATTTATTGAGTTCTAACCAGAATATTCGGAGGGTGCAGTATGGATCATTTGGGTGCTTGCAATAAACATTATATGCTGAGTCAGTCCAAATGCTCAGTGGATTAGATGTGTCTAGTAGACTTTTATTGTCAAAGTCAGCTCGATATCCGTATCTTCCTTACCTGGAAGGTATGAAAACCAGTCTAGCATATCAAGAGGCCAACATGGTGGTGGCAAAGCATAGCCACTTACTGGATGGCCTAGAAAACTTTAAACGTTGTTAGATCGAGTGATACATGCATGAAATCGATATGAAAATTACTTATTTTCTCAGAAATTGTAAGTATTAAAATCGTTATGTCTTTAATCTGCTGAAAGACAAATAAAAGTGTGGTGTTGATGAAATGTGACCTGGTACTCTCGATTCGCATTGCTGGTCGCTTGAGTACACAAATCTAACAACCCACATTTTCAAATGTTGTAGAGAAAAAAATTTAAAATATATTAAATGCAAGTCGTATACTGGTTGTAATAAAAATACAAAACCAAAAGAACACAAAATTCTCCATATTTATATATTCTGAGAACAACTTCTGGAGTGTTGTTGTGTCATGTGACTACCACATTGACATGTGCTCTCTGCTTGATAAATCAGACTGGCCAGTTTGCTGGTTTTTACAAAAAGTATCAGACTTTCATTTAATATATAATTGAATTTCTGTACAACAACATTATAAAGGAGTTTGTTGTTGATATCACGTGACTATTGGACTTACGATGTTGTCTTTGAGATTTGTGAAATCATGTGACTAGTAATGAAAATGGCGAGTTTTCATCTGTGCCTTAGTTTCGTCTAGTCTCTTAGTGGATTAAAGACATAACGATTATAATACTTGCCATTTCTGAGACAATAAATCATTTTCCTATCGATTTCATGCAGGTACAAGTCGATATAACATAAGTGTAAATTTTCTAGGCCTGCTATATTTCACTACAGCACGGTGGCGGAAAATTCCAAATTTTCAATATGCAGTTGCATTGAGCCCACACCCCAACCAAAATGTCTAAATATGAAGAATGGGGTGGGAATATTCGGAGGAAACTCGGATTAGAAAATGGACTGCTATTCGTTTTAAGCCAAATTTGTAGTTCAAACTGTTGAATCTCAGAGCTGAAATGAGGTACTGTCGTCCCTTGTATTATATATAAATAAACGATATGAGCCCCTGTATCAGAACAGGTTTGGGGACTGCTTTAACCAATTACAAGAAGACAAGTTGATTTTACAGATAATTCAGTCCTTGTTTATACAGCAGTATATAATTATGAAGGTTTTCTGTCAAAATTTAAATCAGCCCTTTTGAAAATGGATTTTTAAATGATGGATTTTTAACCAGATCATCTTAAGGAGATTAGGTTGTTTGAAAAAATCTTGTTTGGGATTTTATTGGCACAGATAAATTCAGGGTTAAACTCTTTTCATTACAAGACAAGATTCTAATTATTTGTGTTGTTTTTTGTTCTGTATACTGTAATAAGAAATGTTACTTTCTATGAGATGCACATATATATATATATATATATATATATATATATATATATATATATATATATATTGCTAGAGAATTCTTTAGAATTAAAGGTGTGAAAGGAAACAAAACATAATTTATGTTCATTATGTTGTTCCCACTTAGCAACATAATGCAGGTCAGCAAAATAAAGTTAGAATTTTTATTCTGTACATTGAAATGACTTTACATGCCAATTTATAGGAATATGATCAAACTTGTTTCGTGTGATACATTTTGTGGTTTTGTACATGATCATCTTTGCTGACTTAGATGTTTTGGGGAGTCTTGAAAGAGAAACATCTTTAGATTTTCGCATGTTTTATAATCTAAAATGTTCTTTGATTCCATTCAGTAATGGTCATATGTGAACTTTGAAAAAATTAATTTCGTCCTGGAAAAACCCTGGAAATGACCTAGAAATTTATCTTTAGAAAAGCATGGGAACCATGTACTTGAATTTACTGAACTGTTTCAGTTTTAAGAAACAAAAAATCTAGACAAAAAAAAATCCGGAAACCATCCACATCACATTGCCAGCAAAAGTCATTTTATTTATGTTGTTGTATTTTTGTTCCTTCTCTCAAGTGCTAGTGTGACAATTTGGCATCAGTCATCATGGTGGGGAGGGTGGGGATGAGACTTTTGTTTTGTTTTAGAAACAAACCCCTGTTTGTATTTTAAGCTTGTATTTTAATTTGCAGCAACTGCTTGAGAATGAAGATGAAGAGGATCCTGAAGTACAGTTCCTTAAATCTCTGACTCCCAGACAGAAGAAAAAACTATTAAAGTAATTGTTAAAGACACTACATCCTGTATTTATTAGGCTTTAAGTAACTCCCATGACATAACATCATATGTGACTAAACATTACTTTTAGAAAATGTAAGGATAATTATTGACCTTGATATATTCACAAAATTGAAATTGTTACCCCCCCCTTGTGACTATTGTTAAATTTATTTTGTGTAAATTTAATCTTAAGCAGAGCATGCAGAGCAAAATTTTTATTAGTTTTTCTAAATTACACTGGTTTCAATTAGGAATGAGCAGTTGAGATAAAAATAGAATTTTTAAAGAGTGCATCATTTAATCTTGCATTAGTTGAAAATAAATCTGTACCCCTTTCCAAAATCTAATAAATTAACATAGTAATCAGATTATTTTAATGCTTACTTGCAGACAGTTATAGGTGAAATCCTTACATATTTATTCATATTCTGTTGGAAAATGAACATTTTTTCAACATACGAGTGTTATGGATGCAAAAAAAAAGCTAAAAGAAGGTGTTGAAGGATTTGCTTCATAAAATTATGTTCATTTTAAGTATTCTCCATTATGAACATCTTTGTACAATTTATTGTAAAAGTTGTTAGAGTCTGTTGCTCACTCATTTAATGCAGTACCTCAAACTTCCAGCCCTCCCTGAAAAAAGATGCTTGCCACATCTTTTGACTTATTTTAGCAACATAATTTCTTAAAGGTTATCTGTTGGTCAGGTAGAAGTCAGACTAAAGTAATCTTCCCTTGCATAGAGGAATTGGCAGCACATCCTGACAGTCATCAATGATTACTTATGCTCATGCTTGGAGCAACACTTTTTCTTGATGTTTTGCAAATACTCACTTGTCCTTTACATCAGTTGATCAATTCTTTAACGTCTTCCCACCTTAGAGAAGTATACACCAGCTGTTTCAGCTCATCTGGCCCTAAGGTCAAGTGAATTTATGGTATGGTCCAATGTGCATCATCCAGCATCTGTCCAGTGTCCATTGACAGTTGCTATTTTCAACCTCTTCTCAAAAATTGCCACACCAGTTTAACTGGACTTGGCATAGAGCATCCTAGCATACAAGTCTTTCAAGTTCAAACAAATGATGTTGATCCACTATCAGATATTGCTAACATTACTAAAAATAGAAATACCATTAACTAATTATCTGAAACTGCTGAACATATTTTTATCAATTTGACAGAAAGTATCAGAGCATGAGGACCTTTTTCAAGTTGCGCCAATGATGCTGATCTGCATTAAATATGGCCACCAGTACCAAAATTATAAAAAACTCTCCATCATCAGTCAGAAACTTTTATTCTAAACTTCTGATGAGAAACCTAGCTGATTTCAGCCAAACATGGCACAGAGCATCATGGCATAGTTTTTAAAGTTCGTACAAATGATGCCATTCTGTCCTTACTAAAATAGGAAACCTCCAACCTTGAAACACCATACATTTCAAGTTTACGCAAATAATGCCAGTCTGCTATCAAATATAGCCACCATTGCTAAAATTACAAAAACTTAAACATTTTCAAAAATGCAAAATAAAATTTGACATGAGAGAAAGCATTCTGGCATGAAGACCTTTCAGATTTGTACAAATGATCCTAATCTGCCTTCAAATAAGATCACTGCTACAAAAATTAAAATTGTTTTTACACAGTTCTAAAAACCACAACAGAATTTTATAAAATTTTATGCAAATCTTCCTGAGGTGAAGACCTTTTAAAAGTTCTAGATATGCTGATCATATATTGCCACTATTACTAAAAATAGAAAAACCTTTCAGCAACTTCTGAAGAAAAAAACTTCTAACAGAATTTGTTCACATTTGTGGTGGTGGTGGGGGGGTCTGCTAGGTGACAAAGTAGTTTCAGGCTCTTGCCATTATAGATCACTCATACAGCTCACCTCTGTCTTTGTTAGTTTGAGTCTGGGCTCAACCAACTTTGGTACACGAGAAAGCTTGTCATTAGCTTTCCATAGGTACTTGGTTCTTCCCACGTTCTTCGTCCACCAAATACACTGACTGTCATGTATAGCCTAACATGTGCTGAAAAAATGCATTAAACCCAACAAAAACAAACCAGACTTGTTCATATTTAACAGAAAATATCCCACAGACTTTTCTATAATTTTTTTTACAAGTTATGCTGATCAGTCATCAAGATATGTTAATAATAGAAAAACTTAAGAAAAAGAAGAGAAAAAGTCCCAAAAAACATGAAGGTAGCTGACATGGAAAATGAGTAACTTTTGCCCAAGTTATGCCTCGCTCTGTTTATACTGTTAGTGTCATTTAAATAAGCAACTGCTTTGTTTTCAGAAAGTTAAACAAGCTCCAGAACCAACATGACAGTGGCAAGAAAGACAAGAAAAAAAAGAAAAAGAAATCCAAAAAACATGAAGGTAGTTGACACAGAAAATGAATAACTTTTGCCCAACTTACACTTAACTCTATTTATGCTGTTAGTGTCATTTAAATGAGCAACTGATAATGATTGATATGAATGTTTTGGTCATATAGATTATGTCAGGTACTGTAATAGCAACTGGTATGTACATGAGACTAACGGTACCTTATACAGAAAAAGTGCACACAAGCCTTTCACTGCTTTAGTTAGAAAAATAGGCATGGATATCCTGTGTATATAAACAAAATTTAATACAGAAAATGTGCTAAGCTGAGAATTGTTCTGTTTCTAATTAAGTAATTAACACAATTATTTACTTACCAGACACTTATTTTCCTTTTTCCTTCTTGCTGTTTTTGTTTCCTCTTCACCATTAATAACATCCCATCAATTATAATCTGGTTTACAGACTAAAATAATTAATCTTTACTTGGATTGTGATGGATTTCACTATTAATAGCATATGTCAATAATAAGTGCACATAAACTCCACTAATTTAGAAAAGGTAAGTGTATATGTTTATCCTTCAAGTTTTAAAAGACAGGTAGTAGATGTGCATGGTATTACTGATACACCAATTTACAGTGGTATTTTTTTCAAGTGGTATATACCACTGTACTTTGTCACAATACCAGTACTTTGGTATATTTTGTCAGTAAGGAATGTACAGAAATTCCCAATTAATCTTATGAATTTATTGATTTTAACAACATGATTTCATTTTTCATGACAAAATAATTAAAAAATGTATTAATATTTTTGCAAAGTATTTGTATTTGTAACAAATTCATTTTGAATGTTATAAATATAATTATATTTAAGATCCTTTAATCATATGTTTGACACAGGTCATGTATGTCCAAGTGGTGGCCAGTGGGATGTTGTTAAATCCAAATGTTGGAAAAGGGACATGCTGGGCTGTAACAGACGTGACAAATTTTAAAATTTTAATTTTTATTTTCTCTTATTTCAGAGTCCAGAAAGAAAAAGAAAGATAAAAGAAGGAAAGACTTAATCTCAGAGGAAGAATCTTGTGACTCAGAAGATGGTAATTCTTCGTAACTTGATGCTTTTCAATTTAAGGTTGAACTGTAGCTTTATGTAGCGAAACACACATAAAAAATAACATCTATTTGTGTGTGTGCTATTGAGATGAGTGTGTGGACATTTGTCAGAATTATTTTTATCCCCCACTTCCAATCTGAACAGAACATAAATTGTCATTCAACATGCAAATATCCATCCATCCTTCTGGTTAAGTTTTCCATTTACATCAGTATATAAGACACTGTGGTGTAGATTTCTGTTTTATTAACACACTTCTCCATCAAATACATTACCTGACCACATTAACATTAGAATTACTCTTTGCTACCTCCGAATCCAACCCTCACTGAATAACAGAAAACATCTTTCTTTCCATATATATCATAATCGATCAGGGGTCTCAAACATGCACCCCATGTGCTGCATTGGGCCTGCAAAGCTATATCCTGTGGCCTGCAAATGCCCTTATGCGGCCCTCAGGGTGGTGTGAGTTTGAACCCTGTTATAGATGAAGCAAAGCAACTCTTACACGTTAACTCCCTCTGTCTGCTCAGTTTAACCAGTTTAAAACTTTTCTTTTGCTTTGTGCTGTAAACATGGACCTCCAGGAATCCAATTTATTCTGTATTTAAATTCAACCATCCACTTTTTTTCAGTGGTATAGTAAGTCAAAATGTTTTTTTTATATGCTGCATACAACCTTTTTGTGAATTTATTCTTATTTTTGCAATTATGGTACTGTTAAGTCACTTTTACTTGTGATTTTGATAGTAACATGATTTCACTGGTGACATTTTTTGGGTGCTGTGCTTCTCAATTATTACATTTTTAAGTCATTTCAGTGACACAGTTACATTTATTTCCACAACTTGTATATATTTGTTGTATGCACTTGTTTGTTACTCTTCATTACAGAGATGACAACCAAGTACAAAAACTGTAAATGATTTAAGGTTGTGGAGATTGACATGAGAAATATCTACAAGGTACAATTGCACATAGGCACACTTGATGTGTGTTTACTATGGTTGGAAATACTTGGTCCAACATTTTCAACAAGAAGCTCAAGGGCTGCAGAAACGAACATTCCAACACATCAGAACAAGAATTGTTAAACATACAGCCTAGTCCAAATTATAGATTAGTCTCATGGGTTATGTCTCTCCACTCCCCCATGAAGATGCAGATGAAGCACCAGAACATTCTGTATACATTAATGCAGTAGAATCATTGATTAGTTGAACTGCTCTCCCTAACCCCCATGAAAATGCAGAGCAAACTGTATTTGTTAATACAGTAGAAACCACAGGTGATTCCAATTAAACAGTTGAAACAGTTCAGATAAAAATGACTCAAAAGGCCTTGTCAGTTTGTCAATGAGTAGAAATCATGATTATGTATTGCAGTCCCACTGGGGATAACACTAGGACCCCGTCATTAAGGCTTGAGTGGCCAGAATACAAATATGATTATGCCCAAGAGACAATGAGGGTTGGTAAACAAACATCACCTCACCTATGAGGCATGAAAGCTCGAAGTCAGATTTGTCGTTCCACCTGCCACATCTGTGAATAAAAATAATAAGAAGCCTGCCAGACAGGCTGTTACAGATTGCTAGCTGGCTGAAAGAACCAAACTGCTATGCATGAGGTGAAGATTTGTATTTTGATTTGTACAGCAGGTCAGTCAATGAAACCCAAGGCATATATGATCGTTTGTATGCTGTTCTGACAGCCGACAACTGCTACAGCTGTACAAACAAGTGTTGTTTGATTACAGTGGTTAAGAGTCTGTTACCTGGGACTGGCAAGCTGGCTGGCCAGCCAACCATCCATCTTGTGACAGCAACAGTGTCCTATGTTGAACAGACTGCACAGCTAAGATTTTGTCTCCATTGGAATACCCTCCTCCACCTTCAGTCAGTTCTACCTACAAGGTCTAGGCTTTCGTGGATTTCAATGATGATGACAGTTCAATATTCAGAATCTTGCCACAATTGTTAAAAATTACAAAAATTAACAGGCATCATGTGGAGCATTCATAGTACAGGTGACTCAAAAGCTTTCTTGATTGTGAGTCGTTTGCCAGCAACTTTCTCACCATGCTGGTTGAAAGTCACATACTGACATCTTATGGAGATGTACCCTGTCTAGATGTTGATAAAGTGCACAAATAGGTCTTTAACACCATGTCATAGTTAGACAGGAAAGTTATGTCAGCTTTGTCCCTACTTGATTTCAGACATCAAGTGATTTTGCTGAAAAGGCCATAAAATAATAATAAATTGATTTTGATGTGCTCCTTCCCTTTTGGTTTTCCGCTACTGTTAGAGCATTAAATTGCGGAGGTGAGAAAACGAGGCACAAGAGTTGCCTCTTTAGCTTAAGCACTCAATACAAGCCCCTATCTTGAAACCTACAAGAGAATGGAGGATTGTAGCCAGAGAAATCACAAGGGTGATTCTCAAGAACAGCAGATCTTTTCTCGTGACCAAGTGTTGTCATTGACTGGTGTCACATCACTGAAGTCACATCACTCTCAGAACCCATTCCCTGATGTCTAACTACTTTTTCTTTCTATTTGAAGATAAAAAGTTAACCCCTATCACATCCAAGGATCCATTACATTATTTCAGATATGTTCAGACTTCATGGAAATAATGACATTGGATGTAACAAGAAAATCTCAGACTTGTGTTCCAATTTATGGACTAGTATTACTCATTCTTCCAGATGGAATCTTTTCTGAGTTTTGACATGGCCTCAGTGAAGCAGCAGTCATAGAAGACTTGCAGCTTACAGCAATGCTAGCTTCAGTATGCATCATGAGTGAACTACATTCGATATTTGTAGATCTGAACTACATGTAGTTGCTTTCTGACATTTCATTTGTTCTAGTGACACAACCTGGTTTCTTTCTTGCTGTCACTGGTCTGTTCCCTCTCAATTGATCTGTTGAGAGAAGCAAAGCTGTACCACCCTGTATGTGTCTTCAGATGCTATCTGAGACACATGGACAAGATCTGCAGCAGCTGTAAAAGACTTTTTCTACCGGATGGCAGGAGACACAAGACATAACTCCACAAGCACTGGCCACTTGGCTAAGTGAGTTAATAAATCAGCGTACTCTGGACTCTCATAGGATCAGGTGCAACTAATGAAGATATCAGCTCATGAAATACAAGCAACTTCCATGAGCCTGTCCTTGAATGTAATGTTAAGAGCAGAGTCAGCTTCCATTTGTGTGACATTGTCTTGCTAAGGAGAGTACTTAATCTTGTCAGGTAACTGCACAGAGAGTGACGATGCCCCATTCATGAAAACACAACATTAGACCCAGGCATTTGCCTGGGAAACTTGGATCGTGAGGCAGTAATTAAGCGTGGAATCACACATGTTTAAGCAAATTGTCTCTAGTCATGCTAAAATAATATTAGGAATAGCTCATTCTTTTAGTTGAGCAATCTTGCTCCTACTGAGTGACATAGGTGGAGGTGGGATGCTCAGCAATTCCTCCTCTTCTTCTCCTGATGTTAATGTGATCAGGTGTTGTATTGGATAGAGAAAGTTAATGTTTTAGTAACTTAACTTATTGATCACATTACAAAAATCCGTCCCAACTTTCCCTGCAATTCAAGCATTTGATTATAGGTTTTGCTCAAGTGAAAACTGGTTACATTTGGGTAGACTAGTAGCAATCTTACGTATAGAATGGGAGTTAACATGTAAGAGTTGCTTCCCTTTGTCTATATGATGCACAGACAAAAAAGACATTTTTTGCCATTCAAGGAGGGGTTGATTCAGAGGTAGCAGAGACTTATTCTAATGTTAATGTAATTAGGTAAGTATTATTGGAGAAACAAAGTTTACTTACAAATTTGTTTTCTAGTTACAGTCCTTTTTAATAACTGTCACAGTCCTATAAACTTGTAATCAGCATTATTCAACATTTGTGATAAATTGCTGGAATTGTTATGCTTCACAATACTTCATTTCTTTAACAAGGATAGGTGCATCCATTGAGCACTGTTTGCTACCATTGCTGCTTTTAGGGCATGGGTTTGCAGGAATCCTGTAGTTCATTATAAACTGGCCAAAATTGAATGCACCTATGTGCCAAAAGTCTTTCATGTCTGGATGGAGGAAACATTTTTTTTAGCAACAGAAAGAGACAGAGTTAGGTCAGAGTGGTGTAATACACAGATATATTTCTGTTTTCATGTAACAGTCTTTCAGTGAGATCCCCACCTCCATTTCCCTGTAATAATTATTTACCAAACTAATCAACTCACATGTTCCTTTGATTGCAGTCATTTTGAACTTGAAAGTATTCATACCTTTCCCCAAATGAACTTGGTATTAAAAGATACAAATCCTGCATTTATGTATTTGTACTTGGAAGCTCATAACTTTGGTGGAAATGAAATGGGGAAAGATTTTACATGTTCACCATTTCAGATATGGATAGCCAACCTAAGGCTGCTGTAACATGGCCTGAGTAAGGGGGAACTCACAAATTCATGTGGTATGTCGAATAGAACATTGATCAATCATTTTGAATGAAGAGATTGTGAAAGAAAATGTCTTGATTAAATGGAATGAGATGATTTGAACATTCTTTTGCTGTTGGATGCACAGACTAATGGACCATTTCAATAGACAGGAAAAAATTAATCAGATCATATGTCAGCTTTATGGACAGAAGCCGTTATAAAGGTTTTCAAGCAAATAATTACTGGCCAGACTAAATCTTGGGTTTCTTTGCAATGTCATTCTGTATTAGTGTTGCTGAGATCCAGCATAAGTTAGATTTCAATATCATTTATTTGTGTTTTAGGCAAACATTTAGGAATTTGTTAATGTCAACACTTTTAAATTTCATAATTTTAAATTTGTTGGGTCACCTTGTTTTTAGCAGTGATGACATGCTTATTTACATCTCTTTATTTACATTTACAGAGATGCTTCCATGGCATGCGATCATGTGATTCATGCAAAATTTGTATGAATTCGTGCACTTGGAAAGCAGTGATGCACAAGAACTCCTGCAAATTAATTTCAAGTCATGTCATGCATGTGAAAATGTACTCGGCGCAGTATACAACTCTATTCACCCTTAAAGTACTTGTAGAAATTGTAAAAATATTGAAGCGCTTGTTGCAACATGTATTTTGTTGTAACTGTTGACATCTCTGGTTTCTTTGGCTTAACACCAATGGTTGTTTTTCTAAATTTGATTGGCACATTGGGCCCCATAACAAGCATTGTGTCAAAGCTTGAACCTTGTATAAAGGAAGTATTACAAATGTGTGTTTATCATACTATCAAGAAAACCAAAAATGGCAGATTCCCAGCATTGTTAATCTATAGATTACGATTCAGCTAGGCAAATGCTGGCAGATCATAGTAATGAAGGCAATTTATTTTTAAAGTCGGGAAGTAATCAGATTATATGAGCTGGGAAGGTATTAAAGGAGATCCCAGTGAGTGATTTTGAACCAACAAATGGCGTTAAATTCGAATCCGATGTACATGCTGGATGGACCAAATCAGACAGCATGATGGTCAACCCCTCATATCAGTGATATTTCAAGATTAAATGAAGAAAAGGCAGACAAACAAGCCAAATTAAAATACAAACAATTTAAAAGTAGAGTGCATTTTTTGTTTCTTTTCTAGTCACAATTTAGCCCAGCGGGATCATGTGCTTCAAAACTATATATTCCTAATATAAAGGTTATGAAAATAAATAAGAATCTAAAACTGAAATTAAAAAGTAAAGATATTTATTTGATTAAAATACCTCTGTTTAAACAAGTAGACTATAGCATTAATGGACTTAAAATCCTAATACATCATTACCGAATAGTGAATCTAGCATAGTAGTCAGTAGAGTGCTAATTGAAGAAAGTTAGACTTTGGCAGAGCATATGTTAGTGAAGAATCCCTGTGAGCTGTGAAAGGGTGTTCACAGTAATGAACAATATTCATACACAGATATGAAACTGATTAAGCTGAGAAACAATCAACAAATAGAGGTAACATCTTTGAAAGATTTTGGTTTTATTTGGGGTCTTACAGAGTGGATAAGGAAAAAAAAAAGAGAGATGGTTATTGAAGTGTTATGTAAATTATGAAATATGGCCATTTCCTCCTCCCCCTCAATTTTGTTCTTCTCCCCCCTTATTTTTGGTATAAGGGGGGAAATCCCCCCTTATGAGAAAACCCTGGGAGCATCTCTGCATTTATTATTAGCTGTGTGGCGACTGATAAAATGAAAACAGTTTTAGATTCAAGCCTACAATTTCTTTTCTTCAGGTTTCTTCTGAAAAAATTATGTTAATTTTGTTCTGGTAATTATGTTATAGCAGTCAGCAACCTTCATTTATCAAAAATAGTATTTAGTATCATACCACATTTATGCTTGTTATGTAGATTGTTGTTATTGTTGTTGTGGGGCTTAACGCCATTTTTCAGCACACGGTAGGCTATACATGGCGGCCAGTATTAACGGTGGAGGAAGAAACCGGGAAATCCCCAGAAAGAACCACCAACCCACGAGAAGCTACTGGCAAGCTTTCTCACATATCCACATTCGCCGAATCCTAGACTTGAACCCATGCAGACAGAGGTGAGATCGCAGTGATCCGTAACGGAGAGCACTTTAGACCACTCCGCCACTCGGGGCCTTGTTATGTAGCTTGTATAATATTTTCTGTGACTTTATTAGACATACTATATTTACACAATGGTAAGCCCATGTATGTTAATAATCCAACCCCACTTTTACAAAATTTGTTCAAGTAGTTACTGAAGATATCTTCATCTGATTATAAGCCCAACTCAAGATTTTTAGCTCAGCTAATAGAGGTATACTATTGTATTATCCCTGTCATTGGCATCAGTGTCCACACAGATAAAATCATATTCATATGTACACCCTCGCTGACTGTGAAACATTTTTTTCTTCCTTGGTCCTAGGTAACAGTTTGGAGTGAGTTTCATAGTGCCTACTCCCAGGGGAGGAGGCTAAATTGGTATATGTAAATTAGTTCTACATTCTTGGTTAAGATTTTGCATTTAGCTCAGGTTTTTGCAACTTGTATAAATACTGTTATGCATGGAAACATGAAACTTGGTAACAGAATGCATCTTGATGAGAACTAAACCCACATCACAAATGAAACCTACACTTTGTGCTTCACCAACATTATTTCTCAAGCTCTGTTTATGATGGTATGTATCTTTATTAGTACCACACCCATACCACAAAGGAAGGTCACTGTGACCCACATTTCATATTTTACTGGCTTAGGTTAAGTTTTTGCATTTAGCTTGTGATCAGCCAGTTTTTTGCACCATTTATATGACTATATGAGTTTTGGACATGTTACATACATACTGTTCTACCTAGAACTTGGTGAGTGGATGCAGTTTGATTTCTGCTTCCTTTTGACAAAAGCATTATATGAAATATGTTTAAAATTTTGAGTTTAAAGTTCATTTTTTGGGTGTCGTATGTTCCAATAATGAAACTTGATAATGGGATGAATCTCTGTTACTACTTCACTGTTAAAACATGAGAAAGTCACTGTGATTTTTATGTTATGCTTCACTAACAGGAGTTAAGGATTTGATTTAGGTCTTGATCTGGGATCGGGAAACCGCTGGTGTAGAGCCTTGGTCTGCAGGCACATTATAGGACAGCAAATCTATGTTTTGACATTTGTAAGAAAAATTGTTTTAGCTTGTCCTGGTAGACTGTGTTTATGTCCATGCATGCATATATGTCTGAATGTATGCATGTCCATCCAAACCTTAAATTTACATCTGTATTAAAATTGATTACATTAAGTTCTGTATTAAAGTTTATTTCACTAAGGTCTGTGATAAAGTTTTTATTACATTAAGCTCTGTGTTAAAGTTTATGCATTAAGGTCTGTTAATTTTTTTCCTTTTTAGCTAATGAAAATGCAGTCTTGACAAAATACGGTATCTTCTTGGTGTTTGATAGCACAGTAACACTTTAAAGATTATATTTTAAGGCATATACTGTCAGATGCCTTGCCCAATGACACCTTGATAGCCAATCCAGGATGATCCAGTGGTAGGAATCATACCTGTACCCTGATCTTAACTACTATGCCACCACACTATGCCACCACAGTTTTCAAGAGTGGATGATGTTTACAATTGAGTGTAATTCGTATAAGTGCAAAATAATATGGTGTGGTTAAAAGTGAATAGAAACAAAAGATGAAAATTAATCAAACAGAAGTCTCCAGTATTATCTTGATTTATTCCCTTTCAGGTGGTGCTAGAGCAAAGAAGATGAAAAGAAGCAGATCTGAGAGTTCCAGTAAAAATGATTCAGATACTGACCCGGAATCAGGTAAGACTCGCAATCCAGTCTTTAATAGACAGTTTGAGTGGACACTTGAATACAAATATTGTTTCTGTGGGTTACAGTTATTATGAAAATATTTTCAGGATTTAATAATAATCTCTAAGTAAATAAATTGCAGCACTCCTGTTTGCAAATCATTTTATTTACAATTAAGTATGAATAATTGAGTTTTAGTGTGCACTCAAATTGAGGAGCTTTGTAAGTGCTGGACTTGATTTTGTTAGATACATTTGCTCTTCTATTTAAAACATGGGAATGACCTACATCCTTCAGATTGGGGAGTGGTCTTTTTTGGGGGTGGTCACAAAGAGAGGTTTTAGTGTTCTTTGAATTTCAACTCATGTGAAATGTGTTTGTTTGAATATCTAAGTTTAGGGCAGTAAGATCCATGAATGTGTTTCTTGAATTTTAAGGTCGTTGTAATATCCTGATGCCCCTAGTAATGTAGAGTTTTTCTGTCAAGTT
Source organism: Megalonaias nervosa (assembly GCA_016617855.1). Taxonomy (NCBI): domain Eukaryota; kingdom Metazoa; phylum Mollusca; class Bivalvia; order Unionida; family Unionidae; genus Megalonaias; species Megalonaias nervosa. The sequence continues at coordinate 49,455 of JAECUM010006198.1, forward strand.
AGAATTATATAATGATCAGTTTGAGTCTTTAGCGATATTAATAATGGTTTCACTATTTATTCATTTATTGGGTCCACTCGTTTAACATTTATTAAGGCTCAGTTTGTATATGCCAACCATAAGGTGGGGAGTATCTTGTAATGATGTCCATCCCTCCATCTTTCTGTCCATCCATTTGTCCAGCTGTTACCAATTTTGTTTCTGTACAATAAATTGAATTCTGCACCATATACCATTACCATTCTTTGTTCATGGCTTGCACTTGGGTTTTAGGAAGAAACCTGTCAGTTTCAGTGTCAGAAGGTAAAAGGTCAGGGTCACTGAGACATAAAGAAGAAAAATGGTTTCCACACAATAACATTAGTTCTACAAACCTAGAACTTTGTGGATGGCTTGCACTTAGGGTAAGAAAGATACCTCCTAATTTTGTGGTCAAAGGTCAGGGTCAATGTGACTGAAAGTAACACATTTTCCACATGTTACCGTAAGTTCTTCATAGACCTGGACCAAACTTTGTGGTTGAAACTTATTGATCTGGGGTCTAAAGGTCAGAGGTTACAATCAGTGTATGTCTAACCCCCCAAAAATGGTTTCTGCACAGTAAGTTTTTTGAAGATCTCATACGTTTACCAAAGGTTGAAGTCATTGAGATCTGTTAGTCAGTGATATTCGGAGTCTACCATTCACTACTGGTACCTACATAAGGGTCTCTTAAACATGGGTGGGTGTTTAATGTGCCAGAGATGATACCAGGACATGTTAGTGCAGGAATCTCACAAAATTTGTATAAATTTGTGCACTTGGGGAGCAGTGATGTGCGAGAACTCCCGCAAATTAGTTTAAAGTCACACATTAAAATATACATTGCAAAGTGGCCAGTTTTTATTTAACTGTTAACCTTTAAATTGCATGTTGCAGTATAAATTGTACCATCAGTGGAGGTCTTGTAGCACTTGTAACAAGTTTTTTTTCAGGTGTGTAATTGTTTACACATATCTTTTTTTTTCAGCTTGAAGTAAATGGTTTTTGAACTAAATCTGATTGGCAATAGGGTCCTGAAAAAGCAGTGTTATAGTTTTAATCTTTCATTCTACAACAAAGTTTTACAAATACTTGTTTAAAATGCCGTCTGCCTTGGAAACTCCAAATGATTAACTCCCAACATGGTTCATCTTCAGATGACAATTTCATTTTAGAATAATGGCTGATGATAATAATGATGATAATGACTTTTAAAGCTTTGAAGTATATCAGATTATTGGAGCTGGGAAAGTGTTACTGGAAAAACCAGTAAGAAATTTTTATTCCAAAAATTGTGTTGAGTATGTTGAATACGAGTCTGATGGAATGGACAAAAACAAATGGCATGCTGATCAAACCCCTATTTAGCAGTATTTCGAAATGTATCAGTAAAGTAAAAAAATCGAGACAAACAGTCATACATACAGTTATATTTTTATATAGGATATACAACATATCAGTTCTTTTATTAAAATTTTACATAAATTTACATAGTGCCTTGGTATTAAGGCCATTAGAATACAAAGTATGTAACCCATGAATCCAGTAACTTTCCTTTATCAGTCTATTCATCTCTCCAAGCACAGGATCTATTAGATTGAAAGAAAAACCGAGTAAAGAATTAAATCACTCCAACAAAAATAAATGTCCATTTTTCATACAGTTTCCTGTAATTATGGCATATATATATATATATATATATATATATATATATATATATATATATATATATATATTATACTTTTTATGCTCAGATTATGCATTTTGCCACTTACATTAGTAATAACTACTCTTACACCTCTTTAGTGGTCAGCATATATGGCTAAACATGGCAGTCAGTATATTTAGTGGAGGAAGAACCTGGGAAGAACTATCACGCAACGAGAAACTGTGGCAAGTTTTCTCATGTAGCCATGTTGGTTGAATTGAGACTCGAACTCACATGGATAGATGTGAGATGTGAGTGGTCATTTGTAAAGGGAAGCACCTCAGACCACTCGACCATCTGGGGCCCCAATGGCAATGGAAATTTTTTTAGAGAAAGCATCCTGGTGAACAAGATTTCTTGGCCACCTGTGTTTGCATTTGATTATTAGTCAGATGTCACATTAGTAATAATTGCCCTTATACCTTTCTAGTATCTTTATACCTTTTTAGTATGCACTTTCTTTGTGCTCTCTAACTTTACAGCTGTTTGAGATTAAGGGATGAAACTTGAAATACTTCATACATGATCATTAAAAGGTCATGGTCATATCTTCAAGTTCACAGTTCACATTTTCTATCCTTTCTTTTCGCTCTTTACTTTACAACCATATCATATTAGATTAAGCAATGCAACTCAGTATTTTCTTGCATCATAATTATCATATACCACATAGAGATCATGCTTGTTTTACAAATGCATATTCTTGTGTCACTGACATTCAGGTTATACATTGCTATTTTACAGATGAGAAAGATAAGAGGCAAATGAAACAGAAAAGATCAAATAGAAATACGGCTGCTTTTGACAGAGAAGACAGCAGAAGAAACAATAGATCATTGGACTTGAGAGAAAAACATAGTGATGAATATCAGAGAGATTTCAGGAATTGGGGAGAAAGAGGAGTGAGGACAGATTGTGAAAGAAAATATAGAAATGATGGAAAACCAGAAAGACATTCAAGAGCATCATCTTCAGATGAATCCTGTAGTGAAGAAGATGAGAAGGGAGCATTGAATATACAGAGGAGATCTAGAGATATCTCACCTTATACAAGACATGACAGATTTTTATCTCCTGAGAAAGCAGAGGTTACAACATCTGAGAAAAGTAACAGGGATAAAAAGTCTAGATCTCGTGAATGGAAGACTGAGATTAAAGAAGAGAGAGATTATGAGAGACATCGAGATAGGCATTATAGGTCTGGATCTCATGAGAGACAAGTGAAAGAGGAGAGATCTTACAGTGTGAGATATAAAGGTAGACATGAACATGAGAGAAGATCTCCAGAAAAAATAAGAGATAGAGACAGAAGTAGATCCCCCCGAGCTAGACGATCAAGATCTAGATCATGAGTACATTGTCAAAATCATTAGTTATGTGCAAACCTTGCTGTTGTGAAGAAAAAAATGTATTTGTAAATAATTTCCAAAAACATATGAATTTTATTGTAGGTTGGACATTGTAAATATGTTTTAATCTTTATAAAATAAAGTAAAACCTGCCAGTAGCAGTAACCCATGGAAAAAGGCAAAAAGTGTTTTCTGTACATGTGACCTCTGTATTCAGGTTCACTGTTCAAAATTGTTTTTTTTTGACACATCCGTTAATTGAATATCAGTAGTAGTGGTAGTAGTAATAGTAGTAGTAGTACAATATCAAGATTGTTTTATATGGACTATACAACAAAATTATAAAAAACATGTATATGTTATTCTTTTCCATATTTATGTTCCACACAAGATTGCTGTGTCCTGCTCATTATAGCATAAATTAAATCATCATTGACTTCAAAATAATTACTGATCTTTCTTTCTTTGTTGAAACCAGTTCAGGCTAGTTGATTCTAGTTAAAAACCAATTAAAGCCGGTTTATTCCATGCTAGTTTTATGTCTTAAGTCATTATTGGACAGGTTTTATCCGTTTTAAACCAGTTTAAACTGGTCAAATCCAGTTCAAACCGGTTCCATTCAGTTGAAGCAAGTTCAGACCAGTTGATCCTGGTTCAAAACCAGTTCAGACCGGTTTATTCCATGCCAGTTCTATGTCTTAAGTTATTATTGGACAGGTTTTATCAAATCGGTTCAATTTGGTTAAAACTGGTTCCATTCCATTGAAATGAGTTCAGGTCCTTAGCTCCTAGTTTAAAACAAGTTCAAACTGGTTTATTCCATGCCGATTTGATGTTTTAAGTCATTATTGGACAGGTTTTATCTGGTTTAAACCGGTTCAATCTGGTTCAAACTGGTTCTAGTACGTTGAAACCAGTTCAGGCCATTGGATCCCAGTTCAAAACTAGTTCAAACTGGTTTATTCCATGCCTATTTTATATCATAAGTCATTATAGGACAGGTTTTTCTGCTTTAAACCAGTTCAGACCAGTTCAATTTGGTTCAAACTGGTTCCATTTGGTAGAAACCAGTTAAGGTCAGTTGATCATGGTTCAAAACCAGTTCAAACTGGTTTATTCCATGCCGATTTTTTAAGTCGTTATTGTAAGGCTTTATCCATTGCAAACTGGTTGGAACTGGTTCAGTCTGGTTCAGACTGGTTCCATTATGTTGAAACCAGTTAAGGCTGGTTGATCCTGGTTAACAACCAGTTCAAGCCAGTTTATTCCATGGAAATTTTGTCTTAAGTCATTCATGGAAAGGTTTTATCTGGTTTAAACTGGTTCAGACTGGTTTCATCCAGTTCAAACCGGTTCTATTTGGTTGAAACCACTTCAGGCCAGTTGAAACAGGATAAGTCCATGCCGATTTTTTCTGAAGAAAGTACTGGACAGGATTTATCCGGATCAAACTGGTTCCATCTGGTTCAAACCAGTTTTGACCAGTTGATTCTGGTTGAAAACCAGTTTAAACTGGTTTATTCCATGCTAATTTTACATATAAAATCATTATTGGACAGGTTTTGACAGATTTCAAGTGGTTAAAACCGGATCAATCTGGTTCAAACCAGTTCCATCCGGTTCAAGCCAGTTTGTTCCAGTTGATTCTGGTTGAAAACCAGTTCAAACTGGTTTATTCCATGTCGATTTTACGTCATAAATCTTTATTGGACAGGTTTGAACCGGTCTTTAACGGCTCAAACCGGTTCAATCCGGTACAAACCGGTTGCATCCATTACAAACCAGTTCCGACAAGTCGATTCTGGTTCATAACCAGTTCAAACCGAATTATTCCATGCCTATTTTATGTCTTAAATCTTTATTAGACCAGTTGTAACTGGATTAAAGCGGTTCAAACCGATTCAGACCGCGTCCATCTGGTTCAAACCAGTTCCTATCAGTTGATTCTGGTTGAAAACCAGTTCAAACCGGTTTATTCCATGACAATTTTATGTCTTAAGTCATTATTTTAGAGGCTTTATCCATTGTAAACTGGTCGAAACCGGTTCAATATGGTTCAGACCGGTTCCATTCTGTTGAAACCTGTTAAGGGTAGTTGATACTGGGTAAAAACCAGCTGAAGCCAGTTTATTCCATGGAAATTTTATGTCTTAAGTCATTTCTTGGAAAGGTTTTTTCTGGTTAAAACTGGTTCAAACTGGTTTTATCCAGCTCAAACTGGTTCCATTCAGATGAAACCAATTGAGGCCGTTTGGTCCTGGTTCAAAACCAGTTGAAACTGGATTATTCCATGCCGATTTTGTCTGAAGACAATATCTGACAGGATTTACCCGACTAAAACTGGTTCAATCCAGTTCAAACCAGTTCAGACCAGTTGATTCTCGTTGAGAACCAGTTCAAACCGGTTTATTCCATGCTGATTTTATGTCTTAAATCTTTATTGGACCAGTTTTAAAGGGTTTTAAGTGGTTCAAACCGGTTCCATCCGGTTCAAACCAGATCAGACCAGATGAATCTGGATGGAAACCAGTTCAAACTGGTTTAATCCATGTCGATTTTACGACATAAATCTTTATTGAACAGGTTTGAACCAGATTTTAATGGCTGAAACTGGTTTAATCTGGTTCAAACTGGTTGCATCTGCTTCAAACCATTTCCGACCAGTTGATTCTGGTTGAAAACCTGTTCAAACAGGTTTATTCTCTATCGATTTTACATCATAAATCTTTATTAAACGGGTTTGAACTGGTTTTTAACATCAAACTGGTTACATCTGGTTCAAACCAGTTCCTACCAGATGATTCTGGTTGAAAAGCAGTTTAAACCGGTTTATTGCATGCCGATTTTATGTCTAAAGTCGTTATTGTACAGGCTTTATCCATTGTAAACCGGTTCAGTCCGGTTCATATTGGTCCCATTCCTTTGAAACCTGTTAAGTCTAGTTGGTCCTGGTTAAAAAGCAATTGAAGCTGGTTTATTGCATGGAAATTTTATGTCTTAAGTCATTCTTGGAAAGGTTTTATCTGGGTTAAACTGGTTCAAACTGGTTTTTGTGCGGTTCAAACTGGTTCCATTCGGTTGAAGCCACCTAAGGCCATTTGATACTGGTTCAAAACCAGTTGAAACCGGATTATTCCATGCCAATTTTGTGTCTCAAGACAGTATTGGACAGAATTTATCCAGTTCAAACTGGTTCAATCCAGTTCAGTTCAGTTCAAACCTATCCGTCCGGTTCAAACCAGTTCCGACCAGTTGATTATGGTTTAAAGCCAGATCAAACCGGTTTATTTCATGCCAATTTTATGTCTTACATCTTTGTTGGACCGGTTTTGAGCAGGTCATACTGACTCAGTCCGGTTCAAACTAGTTGCATCCGGTTCAAACCAATTCTGACCAGTCGATTCTGGTTGCAAAACGGTTCAAACCGGTTTACTCCATGCCAATTTTATGTCTTAAATCTATATCGGACCAGTATTAACTGGTTTCAAGCGGTTGAAACCAGTTCAAAATGGTTGAAACCGGTTCCATCCAGTTGGAAGCAGTTCAGACCAGTTGATTCTCGTTGAAAACCAGTTCAAACCTGGTTCATTCCATGCCTATTTTACGTCTAAAATCTTTATTGGACAGGTTTTAACCAGTTTCAAGTGAATGAAACTGGTTTAATCTGGTTCAAACCGGTTGCATCTGGTTCAAACTGGTTCAGACCAGTTCATTCTGGTTGAAAACCAGTTCAAAACGGTTTATTCCATGCTGATTTTATGTCTTAAATCTTTATTAGACTGGTTTTTACCAGTTTAAAGCAGTTCAGACAAGGTCAATCCGGTTGAAATTGGTTCCATCCGGTTCAAACCAGCTCCTACCACTTGATTCTCGTTGAAGACCAGTTCAAACCGGTTTATTCCATGCCGACTTTACGTCCAAAATCTTTAATGGACAGATTTTAATCGGTTCAAGCGACTCAAACCGGTTCAATCTGGTTCAAACCGGTTCCATCAGGTTAAAACCAGTTCCAACTAGATTCTGGTTGAAAACCAGTTCAAACCGGTTTATTACATGCCGATTTTAATTTTTAAGTCCTTATTGTACAGGCTTTATTCATTGTAAACCGATTGAAACCAGTTGAATCCGGTTCAAACCCATTTGATTCCTTTGAAACCTGTTAAGGCTAGTTGATTCTGGGTAGAAACCAGTTCAAGCCGGTTTATTCCATGGAAATTTTATGTCTTAATTCATTCTTGGAAAGATTATGTCTGGTTATAACCGGTTCAAACTGGTTTTCTCCGGTTCAGTAGGGTTCCATTTTTTTTAAACCAATTGAGGCCGTTTGATCCTGGTTCAAAACCAGTTGAAACCGGATTATTCCATGCCGGTTTTACGTCTGAAGACAGTATTGGACAGGATCTACCCAACTCAAACCAGTTCAATCCAGTTCAAACTGCTTCTATCCAGTTCAATCTAGTTGCGACCAGTAGATTCTGGTTTAAAAACAGTTCAAACCGGTTTGTTCCATGTCGAGTTTACGTCATGAATTTTTATTAGACATAATAATAATAATAATAATGAGGACTTTGTATAGCGCCTAATCTTTAGAAGCTCAAAGCGCTTTACAACATTTGACAACACTTAAAAAACATATATAATGATATGATTACAAAATTAAAAACAAACACCACGAAAGTAGAAACAGAAAATATGCTGTAAATATTTAAGGCAAGGATACATTATTAGGTCTTTAAGTCTGTTCTTGCAGTTGAAATAGGTGAGTTTTAAGAGCGCTCTTGAATGAGATCACTGTGTCTTTGTGTCTAAGTGCAGTGGGCAATTCGTTCCACGTTGCTGGGCCCTGGTATGCAAAAGAGCATTGTCCATATGATTTCATCTTCATAGTGGGAATAATGAGAATACGAGTGTCAGAAGAGGAGCGTAAGTATCTTGCAGGTGTGTACACATGGGTGAGGTCAGATAGGTATGTTGGACTGGAGCCCGTCAGTGAAACGTAGCACAGAGAACAAATTTTGTGTTTAATTCTGGATCGTATGGATAGCCAGTGTAGGGTACAGAGCAGGGGAGAGGCGTGCTCTGATCGTGGTACTCTAAGGATGATTCGAGCAGCTGTATTTTGAACTTTTTGAAGTTTCTGAAGTAGATATTGAGACGAACCAGACAGAATTGAGTTACAATAGTCCAGTCTTGAAAGTACTAAGGAACACACAAGTGTTTTAGTGGCATCAACTGAAAGATACTTGCGAATGGAGCTGATTCGTCTCAGCTCAAGATATGCAGCCTTGCATATGTTCATGACATGTTGGTGCAACGAGAGAGTACTGTCGAGAGTGACACTGAGGTTTCGTACTGACTGTGTGAATTTAATGTTGGTGTTGCTGATATTTATTGTCTGAGGTAAAGGATGTGAATGAGAAAGTCTTTGTGTTGTAATCAGAATGGCTTCAGTTTTATCATCATTCATCTGCAGCTTGTTACATGTCATCCATGATTTCACATCGGAAATGCACCTCTCTACGCCTTGGATGGTAGCTTCAACTTCAGTTGGATGGCTAGATTTGTATATTTGGGTGTCATCAGCATACAATTGGTGAGACACTGGATGATGATCTATGACACTTGAGAGTGGCTGAGTGTATAGAATGAAGAGAACAGGTCCAAGAACAGACCCCTGTGGAACACCACAGCATAGATCAACTGGGCTGGAGTGTTTTCCATTTGCGGACACAATTTGTGTCCTGTTGACCAAGTAGGACTTGAACCATAGTAAGGCCGTATCATGAATGCCAAATACATGCTGGAGACGGTGAAGTAATATATCATGGTCTATAGTGTCAAATGCTGCAGACAAGTCAAGGAGAGTGAGGACTGTAATCTTTCCGCTATCCAAAGCAGAGAGAAAGTCATTGACTACTTTCAGAAGAGTAGTTTCAGTACTGTGGCAAGGGCGATATGCAGACTGTACATTGCTAAAAAGACTGTTTGAATTCAGATGAGATACAAGTTGGGATAGAACAACTTTTTCTAAGATTTTTGACATGAATGGCAGATTAGAAACTGGGCGGTAGTTCTTTAAATCATTATGGTCGAGTGTTGGTTTCTTCAGCAGAGGCTTTACAATGGCAGTTTTGTAAAATGATGGGAATTCCCCAGTTGAGAGAGAGGTATTAATAACATCAGTTAGTGAAGGCAGTATTGGATCCAAGCACTCTAGCAGCAGTGACGTCGGAATCGGATCCAGTTCACATGACTTTGGTGCACTCTTCATCACGATTGTACGTACTAAATCCATAGAGACAGGTTCAAATGCTGCTAACGGTTGCCGCTGAAATTCTGTATCGCAACTGTATGGTGACGACGAGTCAACTGAAATTGTGTTGTCAAGTTTATCTCTGATGGTTTGTACTTTGTCACGGAAGAAATTTGCAAACAGGTCCGGAAGGTCGACTAGAGAGAAGGTAGCTGGAAGTGGTGTACATTTGTTCCTTGACATCAGCTTGTTAGTAATCTCAAATAGCTCTTTGCAGCTGAACTTTCCATGATTTTAGTACTGTAGTGGGCTGATTTAGCTGCATGGACTATGTTTGTGACATTCTTCTTAGCGGCATCATAGATCTGCTTATGAATAGTGAGTCTGGTGGAAAGCCAAAGCCTCTCAGCTTTACGGCGGTCTCTTTTAGCAGTGCGAAGCTGGTCCCTAACACTGCTATACCACGGAGAACACTTCTGAATTGCTACTCTGCACTTGGTTGCTGGGGCATGTTTGTCGAGCAATGAACGCAGGCAGTTATCAAGTTGTTCTGCTGTAGTGGGTAAGCTAGTTGTTAGGTTTGCTTGGATGTCATGCATTAGTTCGGTTCTGTTTATCATACGGAGGTTTCTCTTAGTAGCGAATAAAGGTGGAGGGTTAGGGACTGATACGTCAAGATGGCATATAATGCAGAGGTGATCTGATGAAAGTTCGTGGGACACCAGGGAGGACTGAAGAATATTATCATCAGGTCTGTAAAGAATCCAGTCTAATATGTGACCATGTTTATGGGTGGGTTGGCTAACTGACTGTTTGAGGTTGAAAACGTGAATGGAATCTAGGAGTTTCGATGTGCATGGGTTTCCAGGACAGTCAAAGTGAAAGTTGAAATCTCCAAGAATAATCAGGTTGCCACCTATCGAATTTCCATACTCCAGGAGATTTGGAAACTGCTCCAAAAAGAGAGATTCTGTCAGCTTGTTTTTTCTACTAGGAGGAGGGCGGTAGAGGCAGAAAAAATGGACTGACCTTTGTTCCAGTGTGAGTGTAGTTTGGACTAGTTCAAACGATGTGTGGTCGAAATTGAAAGTTGTTGTGTAGTTAAGACGGTTGATCATGGAGGTCTTTGCGATGACAGCAATTCCACCTCCGCGAGAGTGGCGGGGGAACGACTTGATGGAGTAACCGGTGGGTGTTAGATCCACGCACTTGGGTTCATCGCCTGATGTTTTTAGCCATGTTTCTGTCAGGAAAAAGACGTCGATATTCTGATCGTTGATAAAATTAACTATTTCTGTGCGCTTTTCCGATGGTCCTACTGATTGGGCATTGAATAATGCGATGCGAAGTGGTATCTCTTCGATAGCTGACACAAAGGTTGATGATTTAATTGGAATTTGGATTAGGTTGTCTAAATTAACGGCCGAATTTTTAAATTTCTGCGCCGGAAAGGGCGAAAGGGAGATAACTGGAATTCTTCTTCCTGTTCTACGCCGGCCAGCTTTGAAACAACGCTTCTTTTTTCGCTTCCGTTTACAGTTATGGAATGATGAATGTAGTCCCAGATCGTTTAGTCTAGTGCACAATGTAGTGTGGAGAGCCAAGGAGTGGCCATTTAACGCAATTAATGAGGGTCCATCATAGCATAAACGGGTGGACTGGCTAGTATCACGTGATGGCGGCTTGTTCGATAACAAAGGAAGCCGCAACAGTGGAGCAAGACAGCTGAGAAAAAGTCTAATTTTTCTCGTTTCCAATTCAAGAAGATGAAGAAACACATTCGAAAAGAACAGCCAGTGCATGATGAACACAATAACGCAGACGAAGACAGACAACAAGCACACAGATCATGAAAACGGCACAAAAATCCGGACAGCTGCCTCAAGCCGGTTAAGCGATAGCGGCCATATTCAGACATGTTTGAACAGCGTTTAACAGCTGAAACTGGTTCAATCTGGTTCAAACTGGTTGCATCCAGTTCAATCCAGTTCCTACCAGTTGATTCTGGTTGAAAAGCAGTTTAAACCAGTTTATTCCATGCTGATTTCAAGTCTTAAATCATTATTGTACAGGCTTTATCCATTGTAAAACGGTTGAAACCGGTCCAATCCGGTTCAAATCGGTCCCATTCTATTGAAACCTGTTAAGGCTAGTTGATCCTGGTTAAAATCCAGTTGAAGCCAGTTTATTCCATGGAAATTTTATGTCTTAAGTCATTCGTGGAAAGGTTTTACCTGGTTTTATCTGGTTCATTCCATTCGGTCGAAACCATTTAAGGCCGTTTGATCCTGGTTCAAAACCAGATGAAACCGGATGATTCCATGCTGATTTTATGTCTGAAGGCAGTATTGGACAGGATTAATCCAGCTCAAACCGGTTCAGTTGGTTCAAACCGGTTCCATCCAGTTCAAACCAGTTCCGACGAGTTGATTCTGGTTGAAAACCAGTTCAAACCGGTTTTTTTTCATGCTGATTTTATGTCTTAAATCTTTATTGGGCCGGTTCTAACCGGTTCCAACCAGTTCAATCAGTATGAAACTGGTTGCATCCGTTTGAAACTAATTCCGACCAGTCGATTCTGGTTGTAAAATATTTCAAACCGGTTTACTCCATGCCAATTTTATTTCTTAAATCTTCATCGGACCGGTATTAACCAGTTTCAAGCGGTTGAAACCGGTTCAATCCGGTTGCATCTGATTGAAACCGGTTTGATCGGGTTGAGACTGGTTCAAACTGGTTCAGACCAGATGATTCTCGTTGAAAATCAGTTGAAACTGGTTTATTTCCATGCTGATTTTACAGCTGAAATTTTTAGTGGACAGGTTTTAATTGGTTTTAAGTGAATCAAACTGGTTCAATCCGGCTAAAGCCGGTTATGTCCGGTTCAAACCAGTTCCAACCAGTCAATTCTGGTTTATAACCAGTTCAATCTGAATTATTCCATGCCGATTTCGTCTTAAATCATTATTAGACTGGTTCTAACCAGATTAAAGCAGTTCAAACCAATTCAAACCGGTCCGATGCGGTTCAAACCAGATCCTACCAGTTGATTCTGGTTGAGAACGAGTTCGAACCTGTTTGTTCCATGTCGATTTTATGTTTTAAGTCGTTATTGTACACTCTTTATATGTTGCAAACCGGTTGAAACTGGTTAAATCATATTCAAACCGGTTCCATTCCATTGAAACCTGTTAAGGCTAGTTGATGCTGGGTAAAAACCAGTTGAAGCCGTTTTATGCCCTGGATATTTTATGCCTTAAGTCATTCTTGGAAAGGGTTTATCTGGTTAAAACTGGTTCAACCTGGTTGTATCCGGTTCAAGCTGGTTCTATTCAGTTGAAACCAATTCAGGCACTTTGATCCTGGTTCAAACCAGTTGAAACCGGATTATTCCATGCCGATTTTGTCTGAAGACAGTATTGGACAGGATTTACCCGACTCAAACCGATTCAGTCCGGTTTAAACCGGTTCCATCTGGTTCAAACCAGTTCAGACCAGTTGATTCTCGTTGAGAACCAGTTCAAACCGGTTTATTCCATGCCGATTTCACGTCTTAAATATTTATTGGACAGGTTTTAACCGGTTTCCAAGAGAATTAAAGCGGGTTAATCCAGTTGAAACCAGTTCCGACCAGTCGATTCTAGTTGAAAACCAGTTCAAACCGGTTTATTCCATGCCGTCCTTACAGCTTAAATCTTTATTTTACCGGTTTTAAGCGGTTAATACCGGCTCAGTCAGGTTCAAACCGGTTCCATCCGGATCAAACCAGTTTCGACCACACGATTCTGGTTGAAAAACAGTTTAAACTGGTTTGATCCATGTCGATTTTACGTCATAAATCCTTATTGGACAGGTTTGAACCGGATTTTAACGGCTGAAACCGGTTGCATCCGCTTGCGACCAGTTCCGAGCAGATGATTCTGATTGAAAACCAGTACTAACCGGATTATTCCATTCCGATTTTATGTCTTAAATGTTTTTTGGACCGATTTGAAGTGGAACCAACCAGTTCAATCTGGTTCAGACCGGTTGCATCTGGTTCAAACCAATTTTGACCAGTTGATTCTGGTTGGAAAACCATTCAAACCGGTTTACTCCATGCCGATTTTATGTCTTAAATCAATATTGGACCGGTGTTAACCGGTTTCAAGCGGTTCAGACCAGTTCAGTCTGGTTCAAACTGGTTGGATCCGGTTCAAACCAGTTCCTACCAGTTGATTCTGGTTAAAATCCCTTTCAAACCGGTTAATTTTATGCCAATTTTGTCTTTAGTCGTTATTGTACTGGCTTCTTCCGTTATAATCCACTTGAAAGCAGTTCAGTCTGGTTCAAAGTATCCAATCCGTTGAAACCTGTTAAGGCTAGATGATCCTGGTAAGAACCATTTGATGCCAGTTTATTCCATGGAAATTATATGTCGAAAGTCATTCTTGGAAAGGTTTTATCTGGTTTACACCGGTTCAAACTGGTTCCATTCGGGTGAAACCATTTCTGGCCGTTTGATCCTGGTTCAAAACCAGTTCAAACCGGATTATTCCATGCCGATTTTGTGTGTCAAGACAGTATTGGACAGGATTTGACAGGATTTACCCGACTCAAATTGGTTCAATCCGGTTCAAACCGGCTCAATCCAGTTCAAACCAGATCCGACTAGTTGATTCTCATTGAGAACCAGTTGAAACCGGTTTATTCCATGCCGATTTTATGTCTTAAATCTATATTGGACCGGTTTTATTCGGTTTTAAGAGGTTAATAGCGGTTCAATCTTGTTCAAAACGGTTCCATCAGGTTCAAACCAGTTCCGACGAGACGATACTGGTTGAAAACCAGTTGAAACCGGTTTAATCCATGTCGATTTTACATCACTAATCTTTATTGGACAGGTTTGAACCATATTTTAACGGTTAAAACCGATTAATTTGGTTAAAACCAGTTCAGATCAGTTGATTCTCATTGAAAACAAGTTTGAACCGGTTTATTCCATGCCGATTTTACGTCTAAAATCTTTTCTTGGACTAGTTTCAACCAGTTCTAAGCTAATCAAACCGGTACAAACTGGTTCGATCCGGTTCAGACCAGTTCCGTCCAGTTGATTCAGGATGAAAAGCAGTTCAAACCGGTTTATTCCATGCCGATTTTACGTCTAAAATCTATATTGGACTGGTTTTAACCGGTTTCAAGCAAATCAAACTGGTGGAATCAGGTTCAAACCAGTTCCATCCAGTTCAAACCAGTTCCGACCAGTTCAAAACGGGTTATTCGATACCGATTTTATGACTTTAGTCGTTATTGTACAGGCTTTATCCGTTGTAAACAGGGTGAAACTGGTTCATACCGGTTCCATTCTGTTGAATCCTGTTAAGGCTAGTTGATCATGGGTGAAAACCAGTTGAAGCTGGTTCATTCCATAGAAATTCTATGTCTTAAGTCATTCTTGGTAAGATTATGTCTGGTTAAAACCGGTCCAAACTGGTTTTATCCGGTTCATACTGGTTCGATTTTGTTGAAAGCAATTCAGGCCGTTTGATCCTGGTTCAAAACCAGTTGAAACTGGATTATTCCATATCGATTTTATGTCTGAAGACAGTATTAGACAGGATTAACCTGACTGATACTGGTTCAATCCAGTTAAAACCGGTTCCATCCGGTTCAAACCAGTTCCGACCAGTGGATTCTGGTTGAAAACAAGTTCAAACCGGTTTTTTCATGCCGAGTTCACGTCATTAATTTTTATAGTACATGTTTGAACCGGTTTTAACAGCTTAAACCGGTTGAATCCTGTTCAAACCGGTTCCATCCGGTTAAATCCAGTTCCTAACAGTTGATTCTGGTTGAAAACCAGTTCAAACCAGACTGTTCAATGGCGATTTTACATCTTAAATCTTTATTGGACAATTTCTAACCGGTTGAAACCACTTCAGTCTGGTTCAAACCGGTTCCAAACGGTTGAAGCCATGTCCGACCAGTGGATCCTGGTTGAAAACAAGTTCAAACCGGTTTTTTTCATTTCGATTTTTCGACATAAATCTTTATTGGACAGGTTTCAACCGCTTTCAAGCCATTCAGACCAGTTCAAACCGGTTCCATCTGGGTCAGACCAGTTCCGACCAGTTGATTTTAGTTGAAAACCAGTTCAAACCGGTTCATTCTATGCCGATTTTACTTTTTAAATCTTTATTGGAAATTGTTTGAACCGGTTTTTATAGGTTCAAACCGGTTGCGTCCGGTTGAAACTAGTTTCTGACTAGTCGATTCTGGTTGAAAACGAGTTTCAAATCTTTATTGGACAGGTTTTAATAGGTTTCAAGCAGTTCAAACTGGTTGAATCCGGTTCAAACAATTTTCGACTAGTTGATTCTGGTTGAAAACCAGTTCACCCCGGTTTGTTCCATGCCGATCTTACGTTTCAGATCTTTATTGGACAGGTTCTAACAGATTTCAAGCGGTTCAAACCTGTTCAATCCGGTTGAAATATGTTCCATCCGGTTCAAGCCAATTCGTACTAGTTGATTCCGGTTGAAAACGAGTTCAAACCAGTTTATTCCATGTCGATTTTACGTCATAAAACTTTATAGGACAGGTTTGAACCGGTTTCAAACTGCTCAAAACGGTTCAATCCGGATGAAACTGGTTACATCCGGTTAAAACCAGTTCCTAGCAGTTGATTGTGATTAAAAACCGGTACAAACCAGTTTATTTCATGCTGAATTTATGTCTTAAGTCATTATTGTACAGGCTTTATCCGTTGTGATCGGTTGAAACCGATTCAATCTGGTTCAAGCCGGTTCCATTCCGTTGAAACCTGTTAAGGCTTGATGATCCTGAGTAAGAACTATTTGAAGTCGGTTTATTCAATGGAAATTTTATGTCTTAAGTAATTCTTGGAAAGGTTTTATCTGGTTTACACCGCTTCATACTGGTTTAATCTGGTTCAAACTGGTTTCATTCGGTTGAAACCACTTCAGGCCGTTTGATTCTGGTTCAAAATCAGTTGAAAGCGGATTATTCCATGTCGATTTCATGTCTGAAGACAGTATTGGACATGATTTACCCGACTCAAATCGGTTCAATCTGGTTGAAACCGGTTCCATCCAGTTCAAACCAGTTCCGACGAGTTGATTCTGGTTGAAAACCAGTTGAATCCGGTTCATTCTATGCCGATTTTACGTTTTAAATCTTTATTGGTAAAGGTTTGAACCGGCTTTTAATGGCTCAAACCGGTTGAATCCGGTTCAAACCGGTTGTATCCGGTTCAAGCCATTTCCGGCCAGTGGATCCTGGATGAAAACAAATTCAAACCGTTTTTTCCATGCCGATTTTACTACATAAATCTTTATTGGACAGGTTTTAACCGGTTCCAAGCGGTTCATACTGGTTAAGTCCTGATCAATCCGGTTCATACTAGTTCAGTCCAGTTGATTCTCATTGAAAACAAGTTTAAACCGGTTTATTCCATGCCGAATTTAGGTCTAAAATCTTTACTGGACAAATTTTAACCGGTTTCAAGCGAATCAAACCAGCTCAAACCAGTTCCATTTTGTTCAAACCAGATCCTACCAGTTAATTCTGGTTAAAAACCAGTTCAAACGGGTGTATTCCATGCCGATTTCACATCTAAAATCTTTATTGGACATGTTGAAACCGGTTTCAAGCGAATCAAACCGGTTCAATCCGGTTCAAACCGGTTCAATCCAGTTGCATCTGGTTTAAACCAGTTACGGCCAGTCGATTTTTGTTGAGAACCAGTTCAAACCAGTTTATTCCATGCCGATTTTATGTCTTAAGTCGTTATTATACAGGGTTTATCCATTGTAAAGCGGTTTAAACCAGTTCAATCCAGCTGAAGCCGGTTCCATTCCGTTGAAACCTGTTAAGGCTAGTTGATCCTGGGTAAAAGCCAGTTGAAGCCGGCTTATTCCATGGAAATTTTATGTCTTAAGTCATTCTTGAAAAGGTTTTGTCTGGTTAAAACCAGTTCAAACTGGTTTTATCCGGTTCAAACTGGTTCCATTCGGTTGAAATCACTTCAGGCCGTTTGATCCTGGTTCAAAACCAGTTGAAACCGGATTATTCCATGCCGATTTTATGTCTCAAGACAGTATTGGACAGGAATTACGTGACTCAAATCGGTACAATCCGGTTCAAACTGGTTCCATCCGGTTCATGCCAGTTCCGAAGAGACAATTCTGGTTGAAACTGGTTTGAACCGGATTGAACAGGTTTCAACCAGTTAAAAACCAGTTTCAACCAGAATCAACTGGTCAGAACTGGTATGAACCGGATGGAACCGGTTTCAACTGGATTGAACCGGTTTGAACAGCTGGAAACAGGTTAAAATCTCTCCACTAAAGATTTGGTGGCAGTTCTGTATTTGCCGAAATGAGCCATTATGTAAAAACCCATTCATACAGAATATTGATTATTTCTCTGGTCTGTTCGTAATGGTATAGTGGCTGTGTATTCATTCAACCCACTCGTTGACATTATTGATTAGTATCCTTTGCAACGGTTGATCTATATACAGCCTCTGTATTCAGCCAACATTAGGATTTTGTTTTTCTGTACAAACAGATTTATTTAGAAAATATCTTTGAATAAAAAATCATGTATTTTCTCGATTTATTTATAATAACGCTGTCAGAATCAGAAAATATAATGCAAAATTTCGTGTTTTCAGAATCAGAAAATGTAATGCTGTTTGGTAACTACATGATAATTATTTTAACATGTACTCATAACTGAATTTCATAGCTCAGTGTTAGAATGTTGGATTCTCATACCCGTCACGGACAAAATCGACGGGTAGGCTCTGGACTGCCATCGCCATTTTTAAAAAGATGGAGAGCTTCGCTCCAAGGATTTAATGACCTCTCATCACGTTAACGTGGTGAGTGCGTTTTGCACTTACCCCGGGGTTTGATTTGGTGGGGGGTCATTAAATTCGCAATATGAAGCTCTCTAAAATAAACATTACCGTATGTGAGTTCTCTACCTCATTTGAAGGGTTACCCAAACAGGAACATTCAGAAAGAATGTTTACCAAAAAGAAAAGTCTAGTGGGGTGCCCCATGAATATCATAAGAAAGACAATAATGTAAGGACCCCACCGAAAGGCACAAAGGCAATGAAGGGACCCCAATGGAAATGTTTATTTTTGTATTTTTTTGTATATATTTATGTATATTATATATTTTATTTTTATTTTATTTTATTTTTATTTTGAGGAGGGGGTGAGGGTTCTGGTCTAGAATCCTCTTTGGGTTTCAAAATTTCATCATTTTCTGAGATAAAAATTTGGAGGAGGGTGGTTTTTTGAGGGAGAGGGGGTCTCTGAGGTGGTGAAAAAATGTCAGAATATATTTATTTTAGAGGGGGGTGAGGGTTTCTGACCTAAAACCCTCTTTGGTTTTAAAACCTCAATTATTACTTATAAAAGTCATTATTTTGATCTAGAAAAGGCTGCTGAAGAAAATGTCAGTATAGAAGGGTTTTGGAGGGGGGAAGGGGGTCTCTGGAATAAAAACCTCAATTACTCTTACTACTTAATCCACCAAGCCGCACTGGCCATAGCATGTCAGCACATTTCATCCAACAATTAGTGTTCTACAAGTGTAAGTGGAGGAGAATCCCCAAGGGGATTTTGAGGATTTTGGTCTGCAACATAAAATCATATTGGCCATGGGCAGGGCTGATTGGTGGATTATACTGGATGAAGGCTGATCCCCAGTATATCTATCTCTATCACTGATCCAGAATAAACCTGTCTGATCCACAGTAAATCAAATATGGATTAAACAGGCTTGATCTGGTCTGATCAGGGAACAAACGGTGTAATCCAGAATGGACCGGTCTTATCCGGATTATAATGGTCTGGAATAAACTGGTCTGATACAAAACAAACATACGACCCGGACATAACGGGTTTGAACCGGACTAAACTGGTTTGATCTGGAGTGAACCAGTCTGATCCAGAATAAATCTGTCTAATCCACAATAAATCAAACATGGATTATACTGGCTCGATATGGCCTCATCCGGAATAAAAACCGGTTTAATCCGGAAGGAACTGGTCTGATCCGGATTATAACTATGGAATAAACTGGTCTGATATGAGAAAAACATATGATCCAGATGGAACCAGCTTGAACTGGACAAAACCCAGCTGATCCAGATTAAACTGGTTTTGAACTGGACTAATGCGATTTGATCTGGTTTCAACCGGTCTGATCCGAAATAAACCAAATATTGATTAAAACGGCTCAATTTAAACTGATCCAGAATAAACTGGTTTGATCCTGAATGAACAGGTCTAATCGAGATTATAACGATATGGAATACGTTGCTTTGATATGAAACAAACATATGATCTGGATGGAACCGGTTTGAACTGGACTAAACCGGGCTGATCTGGAGTAAACCGGTCTGATCTGGAATAGACCTGTCTGATCCACAATCAATCATATATGGATTAAATTGGCTTGATCTGCTCTCATTCGGAATAAACTAGTTTGATCCGGAATGAACCAGTCTGAACTGGAATATAACTGCTTGGAATAATTTCGTCTGATATGGGATAAATATATGATTCGGATAGAACTGATTAAAACTGGACAAAAGTGGTTTGATCCTCATTAAACTGGTTTTAAGTGGACTAATATGTACTGATCCGGTTTGAACTGGTCTGATCCAAAATAAGCCTTTCTGATCCAAAACAAATCAAATATTGATTAAACCGACTCGATCTTGTTGGCTGCGGAATAAACCAATTTGATCCAGAACGAACCGGTATGCTCCAGATTATAACAGTCTGGAATAAATGGTTCTGATACAGAACAAGCATATGATCCCGATGTAACCAGTTTCAACTGGATTAAACCTGTTTTATCTGGATGGAACATGTTCAACTGGACTAAACTGGTTTGTCTGGAGTTAACCGGTCTGATCCAGAATAAAACGGTCTGATCCACAATAAATCAAATATGGATTAAATAGGATCGATCTGAATTATACCGGTGTGATCCAGAATGAACTGGTCTGATCCGGATAAAAACGGTCTGCAATAAACTGGTCTGATACGGAACAAACATGATCCCTCTTGAACCGGTTTTAAATGGACTACACTGCTATGATCCGGATGCAACCGGTTTGAACTGCAGTAAATCGGTTTGATCGGTATGAACCAGCCTGATCCGAAATAAACCTCTCTGATGCAAAATTAATCCAATATGAATTAAACCTGCTCGATCTGGTCTGATTCAGAATAAAAAATCGATTGATGCGGATTGTAACTGTCTGATCTGAATTATACAGTCTGGAATGAACCTGTCTGATCCAAAATAAACCTGTCTGATCCACAATAAATCAAATA
The DNA here is from genome assembly GCA_016617855.1 of Megalonaias nervosa. NCBI lineage: Eukaryota > Metazoa > Mollusca > Bivalvia > Unionida > Unionidae > Megalonaias > Megalonaias nervosa. The sequence continues at coordinate 70,154 of JAECUM010006198.1, forward strand.
TTGATTAAACCAGCTAGATCTTGTCTGATCCAGAACAAACATGTTTGATTCGGAATGAACTGGTCTGATCCGGATTATAACGGTTTGGAATAAACTGATCTAATACGGAACAATCATATGATCTGGATGTTACCGGTCTGAACTGGACTAAACTGGTTTGACCTGGAGTGAACCAGTACGATGCGGACTAGACCTGTCTGATCCATAATAAATCAAATATGAATTAAACCAGCTAAATCTGATTTGATCCAGAATAAACCTGTGATACGGAATTAACCGATCTAATCCGTATTATAATGGTCTGGGATAAACTGGTATGATATAGAACAGACATATGATCCGGACTGAACCGGTTTGAGCTGGACTAAACTGGTTTGATCTGGATTTAACCGGTTTGTACAGGTCTAAACTGGTTTCATCTTGAATGAACCGGTCTCACCGGAATAAACTTGTTTGATCTTGTCTGATTCTTAATAAACCAGTTTAATCCAGAATGAACCAGTCTGATCTGAATTATAACAGTCTGGAATAAATTGGTCTGAGATGGAACAAACATATGATCTGGATGAAACGGTTTGAACTGGACTCAACCGGTTTGATATGGAGTGAACTGGTCTGATCCGGATTAAACCCATCTGATCAAGACTAAACTGGCTTGATCCTGATTATACCTGTTCAATACCATCTGAGCTGGGAAAAACTGGTTTGATCCAGAAAGAACCAGTTCGTTCCAGATTTAACCATCCAACTGGAATAAATCGGTTTGATCCGGAATAAACCTGTCTTATCCGCATTATAACGGTTTGATTCCAAGTCAGCTGGTCTTATCCGGGAAAAAAACCCGTCTGATCCACAATAAATCAAATATAGATTAAACCGGCTCGATTAAACTGCTATTTCCGGTCCAATCTGACATACAATGGTTTGATCCAGAATAAACTGGTTTGACCTGGATTGAACCAGTTTGATCCGAATAAACTGGTCTGATGCAGAACAAATGTCTCATCCGGATTGAATCGGTTTAAACTGGATTACATGTGCATTATTAATATTACATACATTAACATTCTTAACTGTCTCTTTCCAGCTCTACATTTTCTCTTTGCAATTGCCAGATTTCATTTTATGACACACAGATAGGTATAACTACTTGTCACAAACTAGAATCAAAATAAAGACACCATTTCATTGTTCTTATTGTGGTTTACATGAAATGCATCAAACAATATAAAACAAAATAAAATTAAATCAGCTAGAACATTATGTTTGTTCTGAATAAAACACCAGTGAATCCAAAAAATCGGTTTGACTTGATTTAATCCAGAATAAACCAGTTTGATCTAGATTAAACTGGTTTGATGCAGAATAAACTGGTCATATCCGGAATTCTCCCTTCTGACCCAAAGTAAATCAAAATATGGAACTGGAATAAATGGGTTTGATCTGGAATCAACCGGACTGGATTAAACTGGTTTTATCCTGTCCTATCTGGAATAAACTGGCTTGATCCAGAATAAACCAGTTTGACCTGGTTTGATCCAAAATAAACCAGTTGATACGGATTAAACCGCTTTGATCTGGAATAAACTAGTCTGATGCAGAACAAACGTCTGATCCAATTTGAATTTCATCAATCTATAACTGTCCAATGAATCAGTCCAGTATGAAATTCATTAATCTATGACTGTCCAAAGTATCAGACCAGTATGAATTTCATTAATCTATGACTGTAACATTTATCAACCAAGTATACATGTCATCACTCTTGACTGGCCCATGTATCCATCCAGTATGTATTTCATCAATCTATCTCTCTCCTATGTTTGAACAAACTATGCCTGTCCCATGTATCTGTCTAGTATGAATTGTATCAATGTATGACTGTCCCATGTTTTCAGTAATATATGACTGTCCCATGTATCAGTCCAATATGAGTTTCATATTGATGCCTCTCCAGTGTATCAGTCCAGTATGAATTTCATCAATCTATGACTGCCTCATGTATCAGTCCAGTATGAATGTCATCAGTCTATGACTGTCCCATGTTTTCATCAAGCAATGACTGTTATATCAATCAGTCAGGTATGAATTTCATGAATCTATGACTGTCTCATGCATCAGGCCAATATGAATTTCATCAATCTATGACTCTCCCTTGTATCAGTCTAGTTTGAATTTATCAGTCTATAACTGTCCCATGTTATCATCAATCTATGACTATCCCATGTATCAGTCCAGTATAAATTTAATTATTCTGTTGTTGTCCCATGTATCAGTTCAGTATGCATTTCATCAATCTATGACTGTCCAATGCATCAGTCCAGTACGAATTTCATTAATCTATGGCAGTCACATCAATCAGTCAGGTATGAACTTCATCAATCAATGACTGTCCCATGTATCAGTCCAGTATGTATTTCATCAATCTGTGACTGTCCAATGTATCAGGCCAGTATGAATTTCATCAGTCTATGAGTGTTCATGTTTTCATGAATCTATGACTGTCCCATATATAAGTGAAGTATGAAATATCATCAATCTATGATTGTGCTATGTATCCTTCCACCATAAATTGCATAAATCTATGACTGTCCTATGTATCAGTCCAGTATGAATTTCATCAATCTCAGACTGTCCCAGATATCAGTCTCATATGAACATAATCAATCTATGACTGTCCTATATATCAGTTCAGCATGAATTTCATCAATCTATGGCTGCCAAATGTATCAGTCCAGTATGAATTTCAACGATCTATGACTGTCTCATATTTTCATCAATCTGTGACTGTCCCATGTATCAGTCCATTATGAATTTCATCAATCTAAGATTGTAGCATGTATCAGTCCATTATCAATTTCATCAATCTATGACTGTCCTATATATCAGTTCAGCATGAATTTCATCAATCTATGGCTGCCAAATGTATCAGTCCAGTATGAATTTCAACAATCTATGACTGTCTCATATTTTCATCAATCTGTGACTGTCCCATGTATCAGTCCATTATGAATTTCATCGATCTAAGATTGTCCCATGTATCAGTCCATTATCAATTTCATCAATCTAAGATTGTCCCATGTATCAGTCCATTATCAATTTCATCAATCTGACTGTCCCATGTATCAGTCCATTATCAATTTCATCAAGCTATGATTGTCCCATGTTTTCATCAATCTATGACTGTCCTATGTATCAGTCCAGTATGAATCACATTAATCTATGAATGTCCTATGTATCAGTCAAGTATAATTTTCATCAATCTATGATTATCCAGTGTTTTCATTAACCTATGCCTGTCCTGTGTATCTGTCCAGTATGAATTTCATCAATCTATGGCTGCCAAATGTATCAGTCCAGTATGAATTTCAACAATCTATGAATATCAAATATTTTCATCAATCTGTGACTGTCCCATGTATCAGTCCATTATGAATTTCATCAATCTAAGATTGTCCCATGTATCAGTCCATTATGAATTTTATCAAGCTATGATTGTCCCATGTTTTCATCAATCTGTGACTGTCCTATGTATCAGTCCAGTATGAATCACATTAATCTATGAAAGTCCCATGTATCAGTCAAGTATAATTTTCATCAATCTATGATTGTCCGATGTTTTCATTAACCTATGCCTGTCCTGTGTATCTGTCCAGTATGAATTTCATCAATCTATGACTGCTCGATGTATCAGTCCAGTATGAATTTCATTAGTCAATGACTGCTCCATGTTTTCATCAATCTATCACTGTCTCATGTATCACTCCAGTATGAATTTCATCAATCTCAGACTATCCCATGTATCAGTCCAGTATGAATTTCGTCAGTCTATGACTGTCCCATGTATTAGTCCAGTATAAATTTCATCAATCTATGACTGTCCCATGTTTTTATTGGCAAAGGCACTTAGCTTCCACTTAGCATGGGAAAGCCATCAGTCTATAAAAACTACCCCCACCCCCTACCCATGCCATTTTTTGACAGCATTAAAGTCTAAGCAATCAGATGAAATTGCTGTAAGAATAAATACTTTGAGAGTTAGTATTAAACCCTTAATTCAAACCTTTGTATACATAGTTTGAGTCATTTATCAGAAATATGTAACAGAAGGAAAATAAGACAGAAAAAAACAAATTGTGTGAGCAGATAAAAGCATGAATTACAGAAAGAAAATAAATAGAACTTTTTTAAATAAAAGGAAAAGCAAAATATAATAAATTAGAAATGAAAAAAATGTTTGTAAGTAGATTCAAATAGGTCATGATAACTCTAAAGCTAGCAACTATCTCTGTGTAGGTCATGATAAATCTAAAGCTAGCAACGATCTCTGTGTATGTCATGATAAATCTAATGCTAGCAACTATCTCTGTGTAGGTCATGATAAATATACTGCTAGCAACTGTCTCTGTGTATGTCATGATAAATCTAATGCTAGCAACTATCTCTGTGTATGTCATGATAAATCTAATGCTAGCAACTATCTCTGTGTAGGTCATGATAAATCTAATGCTAGCAACTATCTCTGTGTATGTCATGATAAATCTAAAGCTAGCAACTATCTCTGTGTATGTCATGATAAATCTAAAGCTAGCAACTATCTCTGTGTATGTCATGATAAATCTAAAGCTAGCAACGATCTCTGTGTATGTCATGATAAATCTAATGCTAGCAACTATCTCTGTGTAGGTCATGATAAATATACTGCTAGCAACTGTCTCTGTGTACGTCATGATAAATCTAATGCTAGCAACTATCTTTGCGTATGTCATGATAAATCTAATGCTAGCAACTATCTCTGTGTATGTCATGATAAATCTAATGCTAGCAAATATCTCTGTGTAGGTCATGATAAATATACTGCTAGCAACTGTCTCTGTGAAGCTGATGATAAATATAATGCTAGCAACTGTCTCTGTGTAGGTCATGATAAATCTAATGCTAGCAACTGTCTCTGTGAAGCTCATGATAAATATACTGCTAGCAAATGTCACTGTGAAGGTCATCATATACCTAAGGCTAGCAACTATGTCTGTGTAGGTCATGATAAATCTAAAGCTAGCAACTATCTCTGTGTAGGTCATGATAAATCTAATGCTAGCAACTATGTCTGTGAAGGTCATCATATATCTAAGGCTAGCAACCATGTGTAGGTCATGATAAATCTAAAGTTAGCAACTGTCCATGTATAGGTCATGATAACTCTAAAGCTAGCAACTATGTGTAGGTCATGATAAATCTAAAGCAAGCAACTGTCTCTGTGTAGGTCATGATACATCTAAAGTTAGCAACTGTCTCTGTGTAGGTCATGAAAAATCTAATGCTACAACTATTTCTATATAGTTCATGATACATCTAAAGCTAACAATTAGGTCATGATAAATCTAAAGCTAGGAACTGTCTCTGTGTAGGTCATGATAAATTTAAAGATAGCAATTGTCTCTGTGCAGGTCATGATAAATACAATGCTAACAACTATGTCTATGAAGGTCATGGTAAATCTAAAGCTAGCAAATACGTCTGCGAAGGTCATCATATCTAAAGCTAGCAACTATGTCTGTGTAGGTCATGATAAATCTAAAACTAGCAACTGTCTCTGTGCCAGTCATGATAAATCTAAACCTAGCAACTATGTCTGTGTAGGTCATGATAAATCTAAACCTAGCAACTATTTGTGTGTAGGTCATGATAAATCTAAAGCAAGGAAATGTCTCTGTGTAGGTCATGATAAATCTAAAGCTACAACTATCTCTGTGTAGGTCAAGATAAATCTAATGCTAGCAACTATCTCTGTGTAGGTCATGATAAATCTAAAGTTACAACTATCTCTGTGTAGGTCATGATAAATCTAAACCTAGCAACTATCTCTGTGTAGGTCATGATAAACCTAATGCTAACAACTATGTCTGTGTAGGTCAAGATAAATCTAAAGTTACAACTATCTCTGTGTAGGTCATGATAAATCTAAAACTAGCAGCTGTGTAGGTCATGATAAATCTAAAGCTACAACTCTCTGTGTGAAGGTCATGATAAATCTAAAGCTACAACTATCTCTGTGTAGGCCATGTTAAATCTAAAGCTAGCAACTATCTGTGAACATCATGATAAATCTAAAGCTACAATTATCTGTGTGTAGGTCATGATAACTCTAAAGCTAGCAACTATCTGTGTATGCTAGCAACTATCTGTGTAGGTCATGATAAATCTAAAGCTACAATTATCTGTGTGTAGGTCATGATAACTCTAAAGCTAGCAACTATCTGTGTAGGCCATGATAAATCTAAAGCTACAATTATCTGTGTGTAGGTCATGATAACTCTAAAGCTAGCAACTATCTGTGTAGGCCATGATAAATCTAAAGCTACAATTATCTGTGTGTAGGTCATGATAAATCTAAAGCTAGCAACTATCTGTGTAGGCCATGATAAATCTAAAGCTACAATTATCTGTGTGTAGGTCATGATAACTCTAAAGCTAGCAACTATCTGTGTAGGCCATGATAAATCTAAAGCTACAATTATCTGTGTGTAGGTCATGATAAATCTAAAGCTAGCAACTATCTGTGTACATCATCATAAATCTAAAGCTACAATTATCTGTGTGTAGGTCATGATAAATCTAAAGCTATCAGTTGTCTCTGTGTAGGTCATGATAAATGTAAAGCTAGCAACTATCTGTGTAGGTCATGATAAATCTAAAGCTAGCAACTATGTGTAGGTCATGATAAATCTAAAGCTAGCAACTATGTGTAGGTCAAGATAAATCTAAAGCTAGCAACTATCTGTGTAGGTCGTGCTAAATCTAAAGCTAGCAACTATTTCTGTGAAGATCATGATATATCTTAAGCTACAACTGTGTGTAGGTCAAGATAAATCTAAAAGTAGCAACTCTGTGTGTAGATCATGATAAATCTAAAGTTAGCAACTGACTCCGTAGATCATGACAAATCTAAAGCTAGCAACTGACTCCGTAGATCATGACAAATCTAAAGCTAGCAACTGACTCTGTAGATCATGACAAATCTAAAGCTAGCAACTGACTCCGCAGATCATGACAAATCTAAAGCTAGCAACTATCTCTGTGTAGGTCATGATAAATCTAAAGCTAGTAACTATGTGTAGATCATGATAAATCTAAAGCTATAACTATCTCGGTGTAGGTCATGATATATCTAAAGCTAGCAACTATGTGTAGGTCATGATAAATTTAAAGCTAGCAACTATGTGCAGGTCATGATAAATCGAAAGCTACAACTATCTCTGTGTAGGTCATGATAAATCTAACGCTAGCAACTGTCCCTGTGTAGGTCATGATAAATCTGTCTCCTTTATCAAGAGATGTAGAATAATTTTCCTATAGTTATACAAATATGTGGAGTTTGGAAGCCTATTGTTGACAGTGGTGTGTTTCTATGCAAACCACACAAATCCAGATTCTGCAGCAGATGCAGTTATCTGATAACAGTTCCCATGATTACACCTTCGAAGACCCATTTATCTGCTAACAGTTTCCGTGATCTTATGTTATGAAGCAAACAGTTATCATTTAACAGTTTCCACAATTCCAGCTTTTTGTATAGACCAAGTGGTCAATAACAGTTTCTATGATTCCAGCTTTTTGTAAATATAGACCCAGTTGTCAATAGCAGTTTCCATTATTCCAACTTTTTGTATAGATCCAGTTGTCAGTAACAGTTTCCACCTTCTGAAGTAGACACAGTCATCCAGTAACAGTGTACATTAGCCAGTCATCTGGTAACGGTGTACATTAGCCAGTCAGCTGGTAACAGTGTACATTGGCCAGTCATCTGGTAACAGTATAAGTTGGCAACATTAAATTAGCTATGATGCTCTGATATCTCTAGATCTGATCTTGATATCAGAATTTTGTGACATGGTTACAGGTAGGCAAAATTTGACTTTTTTGTAATTAATTAACACAGCAGTGTCTAACATAACTGCTGTAGAATCGTGAAATTTAAGTGAATACCTTAATGTCAGTAATTTGCATAAATTGTACCCCTACATCTTTATTAGCAATGAACTGACAAGGAAAACCTTGTATAACCTCATTAAATGGAAACTTACAAAATTCAAGGAGACAACAACATATATGCTGTATGGGTCACACTTTAATGAAAACAAGTCAAACTAATGAATACAATGAAGCAAGCACATGTCTAAATATGCTGTGAATTTTGACATGATTGCATAATTATAGAAAAGGATATCAGACAGGACTGTAAATAATTTCTCATATGATATACTGTTATCTTTAATAAAGCATCATTATAGAAAAGGATACCAGACATGACTGCAGGTAATCTGTCATGATATACTTTTATGCTAAAAAATGCATAAATATAGAAAAGGACACTACGCAAAATGAAAGCTCAAAGTGCTTAAAATACAGTAATTAGCATGAAAATAACATTTCTGTTTTATATACTAAATAGGATTAAAAGTATTATTGTCTACATACAAAAATATAAGTGGGGGGATGGGGTTGTCGTTTCCCATAAAACTAAAGTAAAGCCCACTTTTAAGTGTCATACAGTTCAAAGAATAGGGTCAAGTGAGACCTCTTTCCATCGGTCAGTTATAAACAACCTTTCCAAACAAAACACTGACCAAAAGCTGGAAAACTTTTGGTCACTTTTGCAAATGAGTTATAGAATAAATGGACACATTTTGTTGTCAATGAAAATTTGGTGTCAGTATAAATTTTAAATGAAATTTTCTACAGTCTCATGTAATGTTGAGTATGTACCTCACTTTCAATCTCTTTTTCAATTCTGCTATGCTTGTGATCTCATACTTAATAATCTACTTTATATTTTTTTTCCCATCCAGTATGTTTAATGTAATGCTGCTCATACATATTCACTGCCCTGAATACATATAGATTTATATACATGTGCTCTATGAAATGATCCAATCCCGCAGGCTCCAATAGAGAAAATGGAAGAAATAACAACATGTACATCAAATTACATTTCAAAATATGGAAAGAAAATGTCATTAATATGGTCTCTAACAATTCACTAAAATATCACCATCAGCATTAGACTTACAAGTTTGTGACAGACAACTAAGTAGGCCACTAAGATATAAATCTGTTCACATGGTGACTGTAACAAACTTGTATTATTTCTTCTGCTTTTTTCACATCTTACAGAAAAACCATCTCTCAGAAAAGGTCTTAGTTGCTATAACTTAAACTATCTAAAACATATGCCAGTCAAACAATATTTATCTCACACACACACACACATCAAATTAACTTGCAACATGTTTTTAATTAATTTGAAACAATTAAATTAATGTAAAAGCCATAAATTATTCATGCATTATTTAGTGATGGAAGTTTAACCTGTGTTTTGTTTCAGTAAAACAGAAGCTCCTCAAATATGGCACTTTCACTAACAAAGATAAATATGAAATATTTGTATTAAGGTTATCGTACACAAGGTTTTACATTTGAGGAATAACATTTTTATTTATGATTACACTTAAATTTCAAAGTAGACAAATTTTCTTTCACATATTGAAAAAATGTCATCATAATTTACCATAAAAGTAAAATCTTATCAGATCAACTTAGGGTCAAAATATTAAAAATGTGTTGATTCATCTGTTCAGTTGGTTTCCTATACTGATTGATTCTACAACACAGGCAGAAAGGATGCAAAATGATCCTTCTTGGTGATGATGCTGAGGGAAGGATGATGCCACAGTCTACAATAATAACAACACAAAAGATACATAAAAATAACATCACATATGTATGATCTCTTGTCAACAAAATATTTGACATTGATAAAAATATTTTTTTCCAACTACCACATGGTACAAGTCAACACCTGTGATCTATACTGTGATATATATAACAATAAACTGGAGGTGGGTCCTGTCTGTCAGATGGCCAGGCTTGTAAAAGGTGTATAGTAGTTGGTGTGGTTATGATTTAGCTACCAAGATTTCTATGAAGGGGTTTCAGAACCTAATATACATGCATCCACTTATGCATCCTAATGCACCTCAATGTCGGTGCCGAAGTCTGAGTTGCTAATGAGCATTGGGTTTGTGTGAATAAGTCACTTGAGTTGAAGTGTACTCAGCTTCTAGTCAAGGTGGCTCAGTTTCTTAATGCTTGGGTAGGTGGTGGCAGAATTTACGCTACCAAATTGTCTTCAGTTATGGGAAAGTATTTACTACATACACCTCTCCCTTGATAACTCGCACACATTGGGGTCCAAAAACACAGACCGCACTATAAGCGAGGGCATGAGTTACCATGGGGACCTCCAAAACACACACTAGACATCCAGAAAACCACTGGGCGGGGGAACTGGGCTGTTTAATTGCTGAATCCTCGTTTTATAATCAAATCGAGAAAAATTGTCCATAAAGTGCTTTTTCTGATGAAGTTGTTCTTTATTATCTATATATCACATTTATTTCAGACTGTCCAACATCTGAAAGATCGATAACATGATTGCAACTGATTTCAACAACCAAACACGATATGCGATGTGTAATAGTGCTTTACGAAACTAGGAGTCTTCGAAGCAGGGAACCAGACTAACTGTTGATACACTACCAAATAAGATTCCTTTCTATCAAAAACACGCAACATTTATTTCGTGCAACAGTCGTCTACATCGAAACTCAATTTTTGTATTTTTCAATTAGTAAAATATTGATGCTGCGATTTCATTGCAAAAGTAATAGTGAAACTTCTTATCATCCTTGAGGATATCTCTATGTGTAAATTCAGGAATTCTCTGAAACTCTTTTTTCCCACAATGGTCCGTATCTGTGAAACAAAGCACATTACTTTACGAAGTACTAATTTCACTTGGTTGCCTTCCTATCTTTAATCACATTTATGAGTCGGTTAATTTAAGGTAGTTTAATTAGATTAATCAACTGAAATGAGTTACATGACATATGACCGGCGCCACTGGTTCTTAAGTATGCAGGATTTGTATGCCTTTTGACATTTTTTTATTCCAGCAGCTTTATTTGATTCAAAAGGCATAATTACTGTGATCATAATAGAAATGGAGGCCCGCTTTTTATTTAGTGCAACAATACAACAAATGCTTCCGCTAGTCCGATAGCAAAACATGATGGGCACTTAATTAGGTTCTCAGTGAAACGCTCGAGGACATAGCTGTTACAGTAGATCGACACATTTTAAGTTTAATTACAAGAGGACACATTGCATTTATGATGATTACACTTAAAAGGAACTAAATGATAGAACTAGAACACAAATTTCAATTGATAAAAAAAATTATTTAATTGGTATTTATTTATTAAAGTACTACCTCCACTTGGCGTAAGTGACATTTTCATTGATTGAAATGTCCTTGAATATTGTTAATTGCGGTTTACTAAGAATGTCGTTTGAAAAGAAAATGTAACAAATTATATGACTTTTATTAAAAGTCGATATTTCATAATGTTGAATAAAATTTCCAGGTCCTATCTACCGTTTTCGATGATAAAACAAGCGATATATCAAAAGTTTCCGTTACCAATTTTGATTGTGATTTTCTTCAAGTTCAACAAATAGGAATCAGATTTTAAGTATTTTCTGGTTTAAAAAATGGGATCCACGCCTGACCCCGCAGGGTTCATGAGTTATCGAGAGAGTGGTGTATAATGAAATATAATGCTCAGTGGTTGGCATATAGTCAAGTAGGATTTGGTTGGAACAGATTCAAAAAATGGTATTTGTGTTTAAATCTTTAAGCTGATAAATAAAAGAAGAGATTCATCTTATCCTGGAATAATGATGATGGGTCTGCACCCTAACCTAATTTAGAAATGCTTGCCTGTCCTGTAACTCCCAATACCAGCACTGTTTCTAAAGACAGACAGACAAAAAACAAACTTATCAGATGAACTCTGTATGGCCTGCACAAATATAGCCATACTTCTCAATTTTTATTATTTTCAAGCCAACTAGAAAACTGGGTGAAGAATCTTCAATAAATTAAATGCTTAAAGAAAATGCAGTTATGAACATGTGTAGAATCCTGATGAGCCTGCAAGTCAAAAACAAATATCTGACAGAAAAGACCCAGTGTAAAGTTTTTCAGAACTGGTAGGTGGTCTGTTCAAGTCCTCTTCCTATCATTCTCCTGTCAACTGAATGTGCTCTTCATCTGGAGTGGACTGTCTCTTATACTCAGGTCTTGTGACCACAAAAAACACGCACAAAGCCAGTGCTACTATCACCAGGCCTAGGCAATTGACAACCAGGGCTTCCGATGGCAAGCTTGGATAGTCGCTGTAACAAAACAAAGCACGTTATTTCTAACATCATGGTACAAAATTAACATATGCCCAGTCTCATGAGTGCTCTAAACAGCCCAAGGTTAGATCTAATGCACCTTCTTGTAATTTATGTATCAATAAATCTGCTCAACAAATGATAATGTTTTGTTTGTTTTTTGTAAAATATATAGGAACATAAAGAGTTTTTGTTTTGAATACAGTAGAATTTTACAAAGTATTTGATACAAGTCAATGAAGTAGACTGTTGCACTTTGTCTCTGCATTCAACCACTTACCAATACCACTGGTGACTTCACATGTGATTGGTTTGAATTCTATAAAAATAACCAATCAGCAAAATCCTACTATATTTATTATGCAACTGTAGTTTAGTGTTTTACAGCACAGCAACACAAACTATTTAGTTACAAGGCAATAAGTTTTTGTTTTTGTTTTTGATGGTTTTAATATATCATCAGCCATACAATGCTGAGGAAATGATAGCAAAGTAGCTTTCCTAAGGACAAACTGAGGCAGCTGACCCAAGCAGGCATGTACGGGTATCAAACCAAGGACCCTTGGATTATGAGTCTGATACTCTACCAGATGAGCTAAACAGCTCCCTGCAAAGGCAACTAGATTAAAGTGCCTTGCCCAAGGACACATCAAACTAGCTGACCTGGATGGTAGGATTCAAACCCACACTCATAGCTAGATTTAAGTGCCTCACCCAAGGACACATCAAAGTAGCTGACAGTAGATGATCTGATGGTAGGATTTAAAACTACACCTTAAATGGATTAAAGTGCTTGCCCATGGACAGACCACAGTAGCTGTCCCAGATAGTCTGACAGTAGGATTCAAACCTACACCCTTAACTGGATTAAAGTGCCTTGCCCAAGGACACGCCACAGTAGCTGTCCCAGATAGTCTGACAGAAGGATTCAAACCTACACCCTTAACTGGATTAAAGTGCCTTGCCCAAGGACATGCCACAGTAGCTGTCCCAGATAGTCTGACAGTAGGATTCAAACCTACACCCTTAACTGGATTAAAGTGCCTTGCCCAAGGACACACCACAGTATCTGACCTCGATGGTAGGATTCAAAACCACTTGTAACTAGATTAAAGTCCCTTGCCCATGAACATACCGCAGGAGCTGACCTTGATGATCTGATGGTAGGATTCAAGCCCACACCATTTCAGTTTTAAGTCCAGCATGCTAACTGCTATGCCACCATTACTTCTCTAACTGACCTGACATGAGAATACTTTCCATTTACTAAGTCGGTATGTAAACATGAGGAGACTGAGTTTGTGTTGAATGTAAGGAAGATCAGAATGATGGAATATTTTCTAATGATCATGATTATAGTTGTCTGCAGACATGGTTTTTAATTTGTTCAGAAATGTGTGAATTTCTGTAATAGAGTTCAATAAATACTTTTTAAACATGATCAATTTTGCTCTATTTCTAAAGCAAAATTAAAAAACAGCGTTTCACTTTTTGGGCATGTGTGATATTTGTCTAGCCAAGTGTATGTTCCCTAAATATCGCTCCACTCAAACCGGAACATGTGGAAGAATTACACTTACATTAAGTTTTAAAGTTCACTGATATTTTAACTTATGCCATATATGAACCTTCTCAGTTATCATTCTGTTACTTGTACATGTATATTCTGACTGATCACAAATATGTTGAAATAAAATTATGCATGTAATTTATGGTGTCTTTTTGCATTCAACTTACAACTCCCATTTTGAGGGCAGGAATACATGCCCATTTTTAATAGTTGTGAATGTAGATACAATAAATGTATGTGCAGAAATTATTTTTCTTCTTTCAGTCAGAGTGACCTAGACATTTGTCCTTGTGACACCAACATCAATAGGCTTCTTCCTCTAAGCGCAAGCCACCTGCAAAGTTTTGTCCAGGTCTATGATGCAAAATTAATATTATTGTGCAGAAACCATTTTTCTTCTTACTGTCAGTGACCCATAACTTTGATTGAAAAATAACAGCCTACTTCCTTATCCCAAGCGCAACCATCCTGCACCACAAAGGTTTGTTGACGTATGTTATTTAGAGCTAATATCATTGTCTGGAAATCATTTTTATTCCTTCAGTCAAAGTGATCTTGACCTTTTGATGGCATAAGCATTCAAGTTCCTAAACTGCAAGCCATCCACAAAGTGTGGAAACTGTATATGATGGAGAACTCAAGTTATTGTGCAGAAATCAGACAAAGTGACCATTACCTTTTGACCTTTCCAGCCTAAAATTGATATGGTTCTTCCTTACCCAAAATGCACACCATCCAAAAAGCTTGGTAACTGTAGATGTTGGAAAACTCAAGTTACTTTATGAAACCCAATTTTCTTATTTTAGTGACAGTGACCTATACTCATAAATTTGACAATGAGATCAATATAGTTATTCACTTCTCTTACATGCAAACAATCTGTAAGGTTTAGTAATTGTAGAAAGTAAAGAAATACAGTTATTGTGCAGAAACCATTTTCCTTGTGTCACTCATTGTGCCTTTGACCTTTCTTCTCATGATCCTAAAATCAATATGTTTCTTCCTCACTTCAAGTGCAAGCCTCCACAAAGTTTGTAACTGAAGATAGTGGACAGTGGACAACTAAAGTTATTGTGCAGATATGAACTTGAAGGGATGAATGGACAGATGGATGGATGGATGGATGGATGATCAACATCTTAACACAATACACTCCATCTTATGACAGGCATATAAAAAAGAAGTGTTAGACAAAATACTTAGCATCTGTAAAAAGCAGTAGCTTGCTCAAAAGTGCATTTAGTTTAACCTATTTTATTGTTGTGTGTGGTATTAATAAAATAATGTTTCCTCTAGTTTTTAAATTGGTATGTATGTCTCAAAAGTTAAATCCCTCTTTCTTCAGTGGAGGATAATTTTACAAGGATCTTCCATTCTGTGGTTTGTATCATTTATGACAACCAGTTGATCTACAACAACATTTATCCTATGAATAAAGAAATGCACAAATAATGAGATAAGTTAATGTTACAAAATATCACCATGATAAAGATGAACCTTTATATCAAAAACATTTCTGTAAATGACTTTTTTTTAAAAATCAAGCTGACCAAGGTTTTCATATGCCTCACCCTGGAACCCCTTTCTAACAAAAGACAAGCATGGCAGTTAATACAGGTTAATCATGAAAAAATCTCCATCTAGTTAAGCAAGTCAGCACATTAATTAAAGTGTATCTCAACTTAAGCATGGCAGCATATTAACAAAGGTGTAACTCTACTTAAGCATGGTTGCACATTAATTAAGGTGTAACACATTTCAAATACACTTACTGCAATTAAGAAAAGTTTGTTCTCCATGATTCATTATCAGTGAAAAATATTGTGATATAGTAAACGTGTTTTTGATTCAGCTGACTAACATAAAGTTAAATGTGTGTGAAACTAAATAATAGTAAACACTTAACAGTTGCATTAATTTGTCAAATAAGGACTTATAACAAATAAGCATAGCTGTGGTACTCACATTGATTTATTGATGAAGGTGACCTTTTCCATGATTCCTGTCAGTGCTGTAGCAACAGCCATCCCAAAGATGGCAAGTCCCCAGAATACATGGTTTGGCATGTACAACTGACGCATTCCTAGACTCAGGCGCGGGAACAGAAAGGAGATGAAGCCGCACACCCACTGGAAAAGAAAGGCAGTTATAACAAATGATGTAAGACACTGGTACCCCCAATGTAATGTGTCATCATGAATATTTAATTTAAATTGCATTCCTTGGCCTTTTTCCATGATTGAGTGTTGTGGATGGAGATTTTGATTAACTATTTTTGTCATGTTTATAAGTGGTAAACAAGATGTTCACTAGAATTTAAGTTTAAAGCCTAACTTTATTCACAAGCCTGTGTAATTTTCCATTGAAATGCTTTGTTTTGCAGAACATTCTATTGCACCAAAGGTCTAGTGGGTGTATCATTTGTTATCAGAGTTTATTGTTGTGTTCAGATATAATTAAAGAGGAATGTTATTTAAATCATCCACTGGAATTACTAAGTGCTAATTGACATTTGGATTAAAACAATATTTTGGAATTATTGAGAGTTCATTCAAAGACGTTCTGGCTTGCATCATTGTGGTACATCAGGACATCCAGATTATTGGTATATTAGGGCATTCAAGATTATTGGTACTATAAGATACTAACATGGAACAAGATTTTCCATTTTTTCATAATGGCAACCACACTAGATTGGGAATTAGTATCACAGACTTAAAGTGTTTCATGCCAGGAGACTTTCTGTGAAATTGGATCAACTCCTGCTGACTTGTTTTGCCAATGAGTCATTTATAGGTTGTTTTGCAGTAACAAAATTATGGCCATACTGAATGATGGATTAACCTTATTAGTGCCAAACTGAAAGTTCCACATGACAGAATGCTTTCTGTCAAACTTGTTCAAATTCTGTTGAAACAGTTTTTGAGTTAAAGTTGTTTTAAGTTGTTCTATTTTTATTAGATGCAACTGTAACTGATAGGTACACTTTTTAAATTACATTAGCAATGGCAGTCCAGTCTGATTGCAGTGCAGCATCATTTACATAAATCTGAAGGTCTTTTCTCCATATTTTCTGTCAAACCTGGTGAGATTTTGATGAGTAGTTATTTAGTAGAGGTTGCTTACAAGTTCCTTTTTTGTTGTGTTTCTCTATCATTTGTACAAATTGAAAAGCATTCATGCTAGACGTTTTCAATCAGGTCAAATTCTGTTACCTGCCTTTTTTTCAAGAAGCCATTTACAAGGTTATTCTGTTTTTAACAACTGCAGTCACATTTTAAGGTGGATTTGCACTACTTTATAAAATGGTAAGGCTTTCATGTGAGGATGATATCTGCCAAGTTTGGCTGAAACTGGTCCAGTAGTTTCAAACAAAACTGAAACACCACACACAATGGACGGATGACCCATGACACATACCAGACAAAACTGAAAGACCACACAATGGCTGGATGACACATGACACATACCTGACCAAACTGAAAGACCACACAAAATAGATGGATGACACATGACACATGCTGAACAAAACTGAAAGACCACACACAATGGCTGGATGACACATGACACATACCAAACAAAACTGAAAGATCACACACAATGGCTGGATGACACATGACACATACCTGACCAAACTGAAAGACCACACACAATGGATGGATGACACATGATACATACTGGACAAATCTGAAAGACCACACACAATGGATGGATTACACATGACACATACTGAACAAAACTGAAAGATCACACAATGGATGGATGACACATGACACATACCAGACAAAACTAAAAGACCACATACAATGGATGGATGACACATGTCACATACCAGACAAAACTGAAAACCCACACACAATGGATGGATGACACATGACACATACCTGACCAAACTGAAAGACTACACACATTGGATGGATGATACATGACACGTACCGGACACAAAACCATACTATAACTATGCTTAATCATATTGTCTGGTGACCTAATAATAATGACAGCACAAATAATTGTTTGTAAAGTACAAGTCAACTAGTAACGCAAATAGATGATTGAGTTGCATATCATTCATGAATATCAAATTATAAACGTGAAGAAAGATTCTAACCAAATGCCACTACCCTGCGAAGAAAAAAAAATATCACTGCTGCAGATATCTCAGATGTTTATACAAAGATTTAAGCACATTACCAGAAATTATCCTGATTACAATATGAACAGGAAAAACCAAATGAATGCATTCTCACAGTGACCTCATTTAAACAGGTGCAGGTAAAACCAAATGAATACATTCTCACAGTGACCTCTTTTATGTGGTACTGTGTTATATTCACTAACAGACAAATCAACACAAAATTATATTACTCTAGGGTGATGAGCCCATTAAGAAACTGGCCTAAATAAGACACTTGTTATGTTGCCAATGAGGCATGAAATTAGGCCACATTAACCTAAATATGAAATGTAATATTGTATTCACCAAGATACTTTTCCAAAAAGTTGCAAAACTTGTAATGGAGACATGAAATATAGTCCAAAGTTTGCAGTTTTTATTTTAACTGAAATCTACGAAATTCTCAAAATGTCTGAACCATGGGTAAAACAATGCTATTTGGATTATTCACTGAATTATTCTCATTTTCATGAATCTCTGCTACACAAAATTAATAGAGAGCAATGACCAGTTCCACATTACAAATAAAATAATGTGGTAGCCTTCTTAATGAATGTCTTTAATACAGAAGAAAGCAGTGATAAACATCAAACTTGACATTCTGAAGGTACATTTTGTACCATGGCCAACTAGGATTCAAGTCATACATATTATAGAATTTAGTTTTAGACAGTGTCTACATTTAACTGAACAAGTAATCATGAGTTACTACCATTAATTTTCCTCAACAGTCTGTATGCAGCACAAAATGAACATTTTGGTTGTAAAAAAATTGAAGATTTAAAAAAGGATATAAGCAACTACATTCACTTTATTATTATTCTGAATCCAAAAGAAAATTCACTGAAGACCATCACAATAATTAGACTTAGATGACTGAAGTCACAATTTATGTAGTGCAGCACAGTGACAGGTAAGGCAGGAAGGAAAATTTACTCAACTAAAGTCCAGGCAATGTGACTGTAATGTCATCAGCCAGGAAGAACTGTCCAAGTGTTCATTCATATTAAATTAATATAGCTGGACTGCATTGTGACCAAGGCAGGCAGGTGTGTATACTCAGCATTAGTCCAGACAATATTACTAATGTCACCAGCCATTCATTCAATCTTTTCGTGCCTTAGGTGGCAAATAAGGTTTCCACAAGAGAACACCACTCCTGTTGGTCTGAGGCCTGTTTATTGATGGTCTCCCATGTCAGACCACATACCTTCATCTCCTTCTCAACTGTCCTTCACCTTCTAATGTTTCTTGAAATATCTCCTGTGTTTACTGACTCTGATCTGTTTAAGATGCTTTTAAAGTGGTCCTTCCATCCTGAGATCTTCTGTCTCTCATAAGAGATGGCTTTGCCATCTTTGTCTTTCAGGGGGTGGTCCTGCTTTGTTCCACAGTAGCTTCTTGGGTGTCTGGTGATTTTGTACAGGGTTTCATTTCTTTCATTTTATTTTTTCTTTTTGTTTTTCACATGGTAGTTGTTTGCTGTGTAATTCTTTGGATATCCTCTCAGTCAGGGGAACTTGACATCCAGATGTGTTTCCTTATCTGCTTCCTTTCTTCAATCACTCTCCAGAAGGACTGATATATCCACTCTTCTTTTCTTTCTGTGTTTTCTGATAATGCCTCCTGCACTGCCTGGTTGAAGGAATATATAGTCATTACATTCTACTCACGCATCCTGCATTGCCTGGTTGAAAGCATGTATAGTCATTAGTCACCTCTTGCTTCCTGCTTTGCTTGGTTGAAAGCATGTATAGCCATTACAGTCCCCTCTTGCTTCCTGCACTGCTTGGTTGAAGGTATGTGTAGTCATTACAGTCCCCTCTTGCTTCCTGCATTGCTTGGTTGAAGGCATGTAAAGTCATTACTGTCTACTTGTGCATCCTGCATTGCTTGGTTGAAGACATGCATAGTCATTACAATCCCTTCTTGGTTCAAGTATTACTTGGCTGAAGGCATGTATCATCATTACGGTCTACTCATGCTTCCTGCACTGCCTGGTTGAAGGCACATATAGTCATTACAGTCCCCTCTTGCTACCTGCATTGCTTGGTTGATGGCATGTATAGTCATTACAGTCTACAACTGGTTCCTGTATTGCATGGTTGAAGGCATGTATAGTCATTACAGTCCCCTCTTCCTTCTTGCATTGCTTGGTTGAAGGCATGTATAGTCATTGCAATCTCCTCTTCGTTCCTGCATTACTTGGTTCGACCGCTCCGATGGCCTAGTGGTTAGAGCGTCTGCATCGGATGCAGGAGGCCATGGGTTCAATCCCCGGCCGAGTCATACCAAAGACTTATAAAAATGGTACATACAGCTGCCTCGCTTGGCGCTCAGCATTAAGAGATTAGTGTTAGGACTGGTTGGCCTGGTGTCAGGATAATGTGACTGGGTGGGACATCATGCTACATGTCTGCAGCATGATGTGCCCGGTGCTATACATCACTATAAACTGTCACACTGCAGACATCATAGCGATATGACTGAAAAATTGTTAAAGCTACGTATAAAATCCAAGTCACACACACACAACTCTTGGTTCCTGCATTGCCTTGTTGAAGGTATGTGTAGTCATTACAGTCTCCTCTTGCTTCCTGCAATGCTTGGTTGAAGACATATATAGTCATTACAGTCCCCTCTTGCTTCCTGTATTGCTTGGTTGAAGGCATGTAAAGTCATTACAGTCTACTCTTGGTTCCTGCATTGCTTGGTTGAAGGCATGTAAAGTCATTACAGTCCCGTCTTGCTTCCTGTATTGCTTGGTTGAAGGCATGTAAAGTCATTACAGTCCCCTCTTGCTTCCTGTATTGCTTGGTTGAAGGCATGTAAAGTCATTACAGTCTACTCTTGGTTCCTGCATTGCTTGGTTGAAGGCATGTAAAGTCATTACAGTCCCCTCTTGCTTCCTGTATTGCTTGGCTGAAGGCATGTAAAGTCATTACAGTCTACTCTTGGTTCCTGCATTGCTTGGTTGAAGGCATGTAAAGTCATTACAGTCTACTCTTGGTTCCTGCATTGCTTGGCTGAAGGCATGTATAGTCATTACAGTCTACTCTTGGTTCCTGCACTGTCTTGTTGAAGGCATGTATAGTCATTGCAGTCTACTCTTGGTTCCTGCATTGCTTGGTTGAAGGCATGTATAGTCATTACAGTCTACTCTTGATTCCTGCACTGTCTTGTTGAAGGCATGTATAGTCATTACAGTCTACTCTTGCAACATACTGTACTTATTCTTGAGACTTGTTTCAAATTGCATTTTGTAGTATCAGTTGGTCATTTTTGCAAAATCAAAACAATATTGTCTTTTTGGTTATCTTTCCTGCCGAAGAAGAGGATGGTGTCACATGCAGTTAAAGTTCTTTTACCTACACCAGCCTATCCAGCTTTTCTGTAACATCAAGGAGGCCAAGTTTGTACTGCTGCATCTCATGAATAACTTGTCTTCCTGGCTGATATAAAGTTCTTACATTCCAGCATCAGACTTTGATATCAGTGTTTTGGTGTAAGGATATCCGCTGTCGGGGTGAAGACTTCCTTTCAGTTTCTGTCCTCATCCATAATTAGTCCAGCATCTTGACTTACCTCACTTACTGTAATGGCAGTAGTGTTTTAACTCAAAGTTTCTACAGCTGGGAAGTTTTTATGGGATGGGGTTGCTGGCTCCATGTCCAAACCCTTCCCCTCTATGGGCTTGGGCCAAGCAGATTACTCTCTGAATGAGGGCTTGCAGCAGAGTTGACCAGCTATGTCCAGCATCCCTTCACCTTATGTCATTACATTTGGATTGTACGGTGATTAAAGCAAGCAACTATTCACTCAATTAAAGATTTGGTAACATGATTGTAAAGAGATCAGCCAGTCCAGATATTGGTTCTGCCCATTGCCACAATTGGTCACAATTTATAATCCATCAATCGAATCAACTGATTCTGCAAAAAGTAACTGATTAAAATAATTCACTGATGATCAGTTGTAATTGGTTAGGCACAATTTTGTTTTGAATGTATTATCCTAAGTTTAGTCTATGCATTAAGATTCAGATGACCTTTGCTAACTTTAATAAAGTTAGTCCTAATACCAGACCCTCAGACCAAGTTATGAAGCATCTCAGAGCAATCAAGACATTTCATTAGCATATATGCTATCTACACCATAATGAAAACCATAGGAAAAGATTGATGCAAACTAACTATTATCATCACCCACAAAATACTAGGTAAAAAGCAGAGTTCACCATCAGGCTCAACCAAATAATACAGCTCATTATAACATTACGGTCCATAACCACCAAGTCTGTTATATGTACTGAACCACATTAATGAAAGAACAGCCCAATACCAAACCAAGATATACTGTGAACAACTTGATATACGAAACTGTGGTGGTACATTGGAAATTATCAAAAGTTTTCAAGTATTACTGCTTTAGAAAGAATATAATGATGTAATACCAAGTTTCATGTTGTTTTCTTTCAACCCATATTGTTATACAGTGTCACAATTTCTGGTAAAGGTCCATAGTTGTACCGTGTTATATCCAGAACTGCATTACACATTTTTTTTAAATCATAAGCATAAATAATAAATAATGTTTAAGTGAAAAACTCTAAATAAAACTATATTTTAAAAAAATTTTCAATAAAAAGTTGAAAAGAGAACAAGGAATAATAAATGGAAAATACTAACTGAAGCACAAAAAAACTACACCATACATCACTTCATGCAATATATCAATGCTTTCTTACTATAAATAGCCTCTTACTCTAACAGTTTTATGTTTAACCACTATCCAGCAGCTACATTAATTTTTCTGGAAAAATGTTTGGCAACGGTCAAAAACATTTGGAAGCCCTGAATGGGATTGTCAACCCACCTGAAGTCCAAAAAGTATAACTGTACTGAGGCCCAGCCAGCTGTGAAGACTGTACAAGTTTTTGAATGGTGGATTCTCCAAATTGTGCGAGTCAAAAACTGCCTTTAGTCCCACAGATGCGAAGATGAGGGCAGCCACCTGTATTGAAGCATGAAGCACCTTGATGTAGATCTTCTTCATGTTGCGGAAAACTCGGTAGGCTAGGATGGCTAAAAACAAAACATGGAAAACAGACAAGTGACAAAGGGAACAAATTGTCTTAATGAATGCTATTGTGGATGAACATAAAGTAGAGCTATATTTGTACTTTCCATTTCTTTCCAACTCATTGAGAAAAAAAGTTTGTAATGGAGAAATGAAAATGTCTGTATGATTGTCAAAGAGTACAGTAACTGTAGTAAGTGTATGCAGATTACGGACCGTAACAAGCCTTCCCTAGTGCTGCATTACCTCAATCAAAACAAACTGTAGTAAAATTGTACATATTATGTTTGAACTAGTTTAAATCTAGCTCAGAATGATGTTAGTGACTCTGTGTGTGTGTGTGTGTGTGTGTGTGTGTGTCTCTAACTGCTGTGACATCTGTCATTACTGAATAAATAGTGACTGGATGAGTACACTTAACTATCTGTATATAGAAAGATCATCCCTATAACCATAATAAAGTGTTATGTGACTAGGCTCATACAAAGTAACAAAGAAAAAGAGTGAAGCCATCAAGCTTTGTAAATTTAACAAAATAATTTATTTCCCTAGAAAACAAGGTAAAAATATGAAAAAGGACTTACGGTTTGTGAATATAATCCAAAAATTAATCCTAGAATTTAAAAATATAAGTCCTATCACTATAAAGTTCTAATTTAATCCAAGTTCGAATCTCAATGAAGTTTCAAGATGGACAGCGATGACGTCATCTATAACCAGTTTTGTGCTGATGTGTCAACAGTTCCTTGTTGAGTTACTAAGAATATAATTCTGGCTTTAGAATTCCAAATAATTTTTAGTAAATGTCTTTGTCCAAGAACTTTGGTGAACACACGTAAAGTCTCCAGGAAAATAAATTATTTTAAATAAAAGTCTTAATTTAAATAGCAACAACAAGAATACCTTTCAGCCTGAAGGTATGATTTACAACTGACTATAAAATCACTACAAACTAAGTTTTAACCCAACTAAAAACACAATTTCAGACGTGCGTGATGGGTCATGTGATCACTGTCTGAACAGTACAGTAAAAAAATATGTCAATTATCATGTACTCTAGTAAGCCTTAGCTAAAAACAATGATCCCACACTGGAAATGAATTTAAAAATAAAACGTTGTTCATTCAACTAACATGCAGGCCAAGGATGACCATGATTACGACCAATGATTTTCACTCTGTGTTTATCAAATTTTGAACCAAGGTCAGTAACTAGGTCAGCTAAAAATACAATGAATCAATAGTGATTATTTACTAGAAATGAACTGAATGTTTCTAGAAAAATGTCAAATCCAGTGAATAAAGTTATTACAATAACATGTAATGAAATAAAAATAAAATAAAAGAGAATTTAAAACTAACACGCAAGTAATTAAATTACATATACGTAACAAAAGCGATTTATGGTTAGATAGTGTGTCTCTATATGTGTATAGTGGGGATTAACTACTGTGACCAAGTCATTACAGGACAAATACAGAATGGCAAAGTTACCATCCAGCAGAGCTGACTAAAGTCCATAGTCCAATGTCCCAGACTACTTAGAAGTTGAACAAATAAAATTTTCTATAGAACTAGTCCAGCACAAGTGCTTTCTTTATTATTTTGAAACAAGCTTGGCAAGTGCTGATCTCCATGCTTTAATCACTTTATCTACCTTTATCTGGCCATTCATAACCTTTGGGAATACTGAATGCTTCAATCTACCTTTATCTGGCCATTCATTCCCTTTTGGAATACTGAATGGTAGAATCTACCTTTATCTAGCCATTCATACCCTTTTGGAATACTGAATGCTTGAATCTACCTTTATCTGGCCATTCATTCCCTTTTGGAATACTGAATGGTAGAATCTACCTTTATCTAGCCATTCATACCCTTTTAGAATACTGAATGGTAGAATCTACCTTCATCTAGCCATTCATACCCTTTTGGAATACTGAATGGTAGAATCTACCTTTATCTAGCCATTCATACCCTTTTGGAATACTGAATGGTAGAATCTACCTTTATCTAGCCATTCATACCCTTTTGGAATACTGAATGGTAGAATCTACCTTTATCTAGCCATTCATACCCTTTTGGAATACTGAATGGTAGAATCTACCTTTATCTACCCATTCATACCCTTTTGGAATACTGAATGGTAGAATCTACCTTTATCTAGCCATTCATACCCTTTTGGAATACTGAATGTTTGAATCTACCTGTATCTAACCATTCATTCCCTTTTGCAATACTGAATGCTTGAATCTTCCTTTATCTGGCCATTCATACACTTTTGGAATACTGAATGCTTGAATCTACCTTTATAAGCCATTCATACCCTTTTGCAATACTGAATGCTAGAATCTACCTTTATCTTGTCATTCATACCCTTTTAGAATACTGAATGGTGGAATCTACCTTAAAATATCTGGCCATTCATTCCATTTTTGAATACTGAATGCTAGAATCTACCTTTATCTAGCCATTCATATCCTTTGGGAATACTGAATGCCTGAATCTACCTCTTTCCATTTATTCATTCACATCTTGTGATATATCACACCTACCATAAGAGGAAAATGAAAAAAGTAGCATGTTCTATTAATACTTGACTGCACATTGGGTCAGGAGACTGGAATATCAACCAATTAAAGCAGTTTTCAAACAAAACAAATCCATTATAATTAGTAGTGTTTTAAATGACTTGTTATATTGTGTTTACTCAACCCATCACCCTTTGATTTCAATCCATTAAGTCACTGCAATTAATCAATGAAAGACACTTAATTGTTGACATTAAAGGTCAGTTTTCTTTATAAACTTATTAAATGACACTAGTCATTTATTACACAGAAACAACCAACTTCCAAAAGTAATATTGCATTTTAAGTAAAAAAAATTAAGCTGACTAAGGCACAATGTGTGTTTACATTTAAATGACAAATTGCATGTTATGATCACTTTACAAGTACTTGCTAGGATAAAAAGTTTAATTACTTTTGCCAGGAAGAATCAGAGAAGGAAAGTTCATAAGAAAGTATAGGGATAAAAGGTACGGCTAGGAAAAACCATATTATAAACAAATTACAAATAAACACTGAGCTGCCTCAACACAGCCAACACCCTAGCCCAATATGGAAAACCATTTTCTGATATGGAAATGCTATGCAAAACTGAGGAGAAAAATTGTGATAAACTTATTGCTAATTATAAGAACAGACTCAGGGCAAGAGACTTTGTTCTGTCAATTGATCACATATTTTTCAAGAAGTTCCTTTCCAGTCATGTTGATGCTACTCATAATATTGGAGCAAGATAGTGTAAATAAATGTGGGTGTGTGTGATTGGATTTTTAGTGTAGTTTTAACAATTTTTCAGTCATATCGCTATGAAGTGTGCCATGTGGCAGTTTACAGTGATGTCTAACACTGGGGCATCATGCCACAGACATTTAGCATCATGTCCCACCCAGTCACATTATCCTGACACCAGACCAACCAGTCCTAACACTAACCTCTTAATGCTGAGCGCCAGCAAGGCAGCTGCTAGTACCATTTTTATTAGTTTTTGGTATGACTCAGACTGTCCTGTATTGCATTTTCAGCATACAGAAAATGCAGCAGAACTTATCCATGCCTGCATATAGTGCACTTTCTTTTAATCAGTGTTTCAGCTTAACCATGCATGTACCTGAATGATACAGTGATTTCATTTTTAAAAACAAGTGTTGCAGCTTAACCATGCATGTACCTGAATGATAGTGTGATTTCATTTTTAAAAACAAGCGTGTTTCAGCTTAACCATACATGTACCTGCATGATACAGTGTGATTTCATTTTTAAAAACTAACATGTTTCAGCTTAACCATGTCTGCATGTAGTGTACATTATTATCAGTGTTTGTTTCAGCTCAGCCATTCCTGTAAGTAGTGTACAATGTAGTGCACAGGTAGGCAGTCTCTCACAATAAGTTTGTATGTGCATTCATAGAGCATCATCCTGACAAAAGTCAACGAGTAAAATTAAAAAAATGAGTTTGTTTCTGAGTGTAAATAATTATTTGTGTGGTATTATATAATATACCAACACACAAGAGTTTTTGTATACAACAAAGGGGTACTCAAAAGTGCTGTCAGAACAATCTTGACACTTCCCCACACAGAAAAGTTTAGTGTTAATATGCTTATTCATGATAATGGCGATGAAGAATTTTTGTTAACACAGGAACAGTTTAATGAGCTTCAGCAAGAACATATTATTACGGTTGCGTGCAATACAGATCAAATTCTAAATTATGCACATTCTTGCCTTAAACCATCCAAGTTACATGGGTTGTAACTATTCAATTTTCCAAACAAAAAAAAAAAAATTCGACAATAGTCAAAACGCACGCTGTGTCACAACTTTCACTTTGTTTACAATCTGTTACCAGTGATGTTTCACCACTTTCACTTTGTTTACAATCTATTACAACTTTCATTTTCACTTTCACAATCATCCATAATCTTTTTCAACTGTCTTACATGCACACTCACAGTTGTTTTTGTTTCGTATTCACATGACAACTCTGATCTAATTTTCTCAATCGCATATGCAAGTTGAACGAATTGTCTGACTTTTTCATCATCAACGCAAGCTAGTGATTGTGTCATTGCCTGCTAGAGTAATTTAATAAACCTGTATTCGGCTGCTAGTGTATATCTACCTTCAGATTTTTGTTCTTGCAACACTTCAAAATCACAAATGATTTTTCTGGATCAAGTTGATCAAAAAGTTGTATGCCATCGTCATGCAATTTTTCAATTGCAGAAATAATCGCATTAATATTTTCGGAATTCATTATATAATAAATATACGTTTAAATAAAAGAATATTTGCATTCCTAATTTGAGAAATGCATGGACGGCACATACACATATTATTTACATTATTTACAGTATATACATACTTAATTCTAAGGACGACACAACACACAATCTTAACTATCATAACATATTTACAGCATTATGCTATTTACAGCATCGTATATATACATATACATATATATATATATATATATATATATATATATATACTTAATTCTACATACATATTTCTAAGAACATCACAATACACATAATTCTGTCATCCCTACATTTTGCGATATCAGGTCTTTTACACCCACCTTGACACTCACTTATAGTGCTAAAGTTCTCATTAACCATTCATTGTCAGAACAGTGCCTCTGCTTCACAAGACTCACTTACAGTGCTCAAGTTCTCATTAACCAATCATTGTCAGAACAGTGCCACTTTCCATGAGGTTTACAATCTTAACTATATGCATACATATATACAAATTTACATATTTACAGCATTATATATACATATATACATATTTACATATTTACATATATACATATTTACATATTTACAGACTGCTCCAGTAGCCTAGTGGTTAGAGCATTCGCCTCGGATGCAGGAGGTCATGGGTTCATTCCCAGGCCGAGTCATACTTATAAAAATGGTACAAACAGCTGCCTCGCTTGGCACTCAGCATTAAGAGGTTAGTGATAGGACTGGTCAACCTGGTGCCAGAACTAATGTGACTGGGTGGGACATCATGCTACATGTCTGTGGCTTGATGCCCCAGTGCTCGATATCACTATAAACTGCCACACTAGAGACATCGTAGTAATATGACTGAAATATTGTTAAAGCTATGTAAAAAATCCAAATCACACACACACACACACACACACACACACACACACACATACATATTTACAATTTACATATATACATATTTACAATTTACATATATACATACACAACCACCAACTGAAAACTTTTGCACACCTTCCCCATAATCAACACCGGGGAGTGCAATATAGCACTCACCACGTGGTGACATAGTGGGAAGGTGTACATGAATTTTCAGTTATCATTATATCTACCTGTTGAATTTCAAGCTTTGGGGTGAACCCCAATATTTATATGTTTCAGAAATCATATAATACTTTGAAATCCAGAAATAGCTCACACAAGGGGCGCAGCTTATTTTTTGTTTGTTTTTCTCTTTTTCTTAACTATTATCCCTGACAAAATTAGGGGTGGGGGGGTTTGCAAGGAATCTGAGAAAGTCCAAAAAATAAAGATGTTTTTTTAAAAAAACACAAAAAAAACCAAAAACAAAACCAACCAAAGAAAGTCATTAATAAGTGGATGTGGTTGTAAAAATACTCTTACTCTTTCATCTCTCCAGAAGTGGAGAAAGCTTTACTTGACAGAGTTATTTCCCTTCGTTGAATTTCTCTGTCTTAAAATGTTTGCTTCAGAAGTGAGATACCTAAATATTATGCATTGTTTGTATTTCTTTGAAAATGCAGAAATGTTTGGAAGTTTCATATATCAATTGAAATTCTATTTCTTCCGATGTCTCTGTATTTACAGATATAACTGGTCTTGAATTTTTTTATTTTTATTATTGCCAGCATTTCCAAGTTTGCAATTCTGACTCTGTGTAATAGCCTGCAAATTATTCAAAGAATTACTAAGTTTTTGGCCGTTAATCAATCACTAGACTTTTTTCGATTAGACCATAAAAACATTCATAGATAAATAAATTTATGACAGGGATATCTTTTTTTCCAGCACTAAATCTGAGATAACCAGCATTATCAACTGAACCGACTGGTCTTTATAGTTTACAATTTCTGATGATACCATCCCATGATGCTTTATAATTTTTAATGATAGGATGTGTTACAAATTCTCCTCACTCCATTTATATAGTATCTATTATTTGTCAAAATTATTATTTTATTACTAGAAAAAATATATGTGATGCTAGCGTAAAAATTTAGCGAGATAAGTCTTCAGCATATTTTTTAGGAGATTCATTACCATCATTCTTTTATCATAATACCATTTCAAAGCTCTGTATTTTCTGCCTCCACAGTCTACACATAGAAATATACCGATGATACTGAACAATTACTCGGTAATTGTTTCACAATTCCGTCAGTTGCTGTTCACTTGCTCAGGAGAAAAATTCAAGGATTTCTTGTCGATGTGCAGCTAAGCTGCTGCAAATATGAACACAGCAGGTTGTGGAATACTAAATACGATTAAAGGTATGTTATCTCCGTTGATATGGTTGCATGTTATCCTGGAAGTTTTCTTGGAATGGGAGAATGTGCTGAATACTTTAAGCGATTTGGACATCCAACACACGAGATGACCAGAGTTGAAATAAATGGATCTTTACCAAATTTTGATTTAACTGGATTTGCATGTATTGAATCATTTGAGTTTACGGAAAATCTGCATCCGATTGTTTATGTTTGGTTTGGTCGTCATTTTAGCGAACACAGTTGGGTTCCAACAGTGCTATTACAATATATGCTTGATGCAGGAATTTTAAAATTGTTAACTGTAAGTGAAGCAATAATATTGTATTGTCCACAGAAACAATTTTGGCTGCCTGTCGTTGAAAGATCAGTTCTTAACGAAATCTTTGAGCATAATCCCGATGAAATTGAATGCGAAAATAAACTTGCAAAGGATCTCAGCAGAAAAATAATTGGGAAATTTACTCAGGGTAGTTCATGTGATCATAAATGACATTGCACAAGATTAATTATCGACAACGCCGAACTCGATTTTATAATTACTGATACAACAGAGAAAGGCACATTTATAAGCTGGAATAATGCTTACTTATCGGATGGAACTAAATTAGGTACAATTGTGAGCTATTCTGATAGTGACTCACCACAGTTTACTCATTTATGATCTTCGATGTTAGTGTATGTTTCAATAAACTTATTAACAGATTTCATGATATCACGGTTAGAGTTGCCACAACTGTGAGCTATTCTGATAGTGACTCACCACAGTTTACTCATTTATGATATTTGATGTTAGTGTATGTTTTAATAAACTTATTAACAGATTTCATGATATCACGGTTAGAGTTGCCACAGATTCATTTTATGTGGATAGGAAATATGCGCATCTGTTAAAGATTGGTACTGATGCATCTTCGGTGAATTGAAAAGAGAAATAAAAAGAGAAAAAAAATACTCAGTTATTCTGAATCTGCTGATCATATTCCCGAAGATATTTATTATAAAAATAGTCTTATGTCATCATTGTCATCAGCACCATTGGTGTATGATCCTGTGGCCAGACATAAGACAGTCTATCTTAACGGGTGTGGTGGTTCTGATAAAACATGTGCGATTGAATTATTTCAGAATTTTGATGTGGTTGTTTTGACGCCTACACATAGACTCGCCAGAGAAATGAAAGAGCGAGTTAAATCTCATACTTATTACAGCTTCTTTAGATGGAAAGGAGATACATGGACTCCTGAACGAATGGGTGAAAAATACATTCCTAAGATCATTATTTGGGATGAAATATGCACAGTGTCTTTAGATGTATTAAAAATGTTTCTTGATTGGTTATTGACTCGAAATACTGCTGTAATAATGTGTGGCGATCATGGTCAACCACCACCTTTTGTCGGTGAATCGCCACATGACTGGTTAAAAGAATTTGTAGATTATTATGAGGAAATACTTGATAATCATAGAGCTATTGATCCAGAATTAAGAGAGTTTAAGAAATTAATCAGACTACAACCAGACAAGATTTAGTTTGAAATAATGTGTGAGATAATTCCGGAAACATCTATAAATGATTTTTGGAATTTATGGAGTCCTGCTGATTTTATAGTTGCAAGTCAGAAGATAGTTCGTGATTCCACTTCAGCAGCAATTATTTCTGTTGCATAAAGAAAACTTTTCAGATCTACCTGCATCATTATGTTATCACCCAGCAGATACACAACGACAGAATAACGATGTTGAAATTCCAGGTGGCGGTGGTAAACAAAATCTTGTATTAAATGATACTGTTTTAGTTCCTGTGAGTGCTGTTGAGAGCACATTAACGATGGATAAATCTCCATGGACGCTAGGATATGCTATAACGATTCATTCGTCACAAGGATTAACTATTTCCAATACAAATATTTGGATTGTTGATGATCGTATTGAATGGTCAAATTTAGTTTATCTGGCATTGTCTCGAGTCAAAAGAATATCTCAGATGTGGAGTGTTATCATAGACTTCATAGTAAATAATAATCAAACAATTGGCAATGGTGATGATATAGTAAGAAAAAAATTAGCTGGTTATCGGTGATGTGACAAAAAAAAAATAAGCGTGACTTTGATCATGATATTGAATTTATCATGACATTGAAACAACAACAAAATAATCACTGTGCTTGCTGTAACACAGTAATGTTGTGGCAGTATTCTCCTAAATGACCCATGACAGTTTACCGTGGATAAAATCGATAGAAGTCTCGGCCATACACGTGAAAATGTGATGTTGACCTGTCTTGTGTGTAATCGACATTGAGGAGCCAGCTCATAAAAGTGAAGGTGGTGATAATTGTGTATCTTCAGGAATTACTTGTAATTGTTCACGTACAAATCCACGTTGAGGAGCAGTTGAATCGAGTTTGTAGATTGCAGGTCTACCCGTGGATCTTACCACATTGGAAATTTTATGTGCGGTTACACTCCAGACTGGGTCTGTCGCTCTTTTTTTACCCCCTCCCTCAAGCTCCCCCGACTCATATAAATATCTGACAATCACATTACCTAGTACTGGTTGTTTTGAGAAAGAGTCAATTCGTTGTACTGGTATGTGTTCCTTTGTAACTGCATGGGAGTCATAGAAATTCCATGAATAATTTCATTATTTAACGCAGCTATCACACTTGGTAGTCTTGCAACCCATTCATGAGATCTCTTATCTGCCTAAACTTTGTTCAAGAATATTTTCTGCGCATATTGATATCCAAACAATCACTCAGCAAGCATTCGATTAAATCGCTCAACAATTGCCTGATCACAATGAATTGCGGTGTGTCCTCGTCTGATTTTGACGTTATGTTGTTTCATTATTGACGTTACTGCACCAAGAAATTCTTTGCCAGGATCAACCTGTAGCAATTGTGGCCATCGCAAGGGTCCCTGTTGATAAATTCGTTCAAACGCAGATGCTACTTCGGTTGCTGTCTTTGTTGATAGTGGTTCTGCTTCTTTATATCTACTTGCAACGTCCACAACAGTCAATGCGTCTTTGTATATGCGCGATTGACGTCTACCTGTTTTAATAGTATCATGCAGTAAAAACAAAATGTCTGCCTGATGAACCTCACTGTGAA
The DNA here is from genome assembly GCA_016617855.1 of Megalonaias nervosa. Lineage (NCBI taxonomy): Eukaryota > Metazoa > Mollusca > Bivalvia > Unionida > Unionidae > Megalonaias > Megalonaias nervosa. The sequence continues at coordinate 103,496 of JAECUM010006198.1, forward strand.
CACTGACATCAAAATGTGAGTACTGAATTTTTTAGGTGGTGGTAGATAAATTTGCCATATCGCCTGTCGTGCTAACCAATCTGCAGCAACAGAACGTGCGACACCTGCCGCATCAGCAAGTTTACTAATCGCTGCTCTACCCCTCCAATCTCCTCTTGGGCTACAATAAATTGATTCAATTATTTTTATAATAATAATCGGCCGACTAATTACCAGCCGCTAGCATTAGTTTACCTTTCATTGCAGATCTTATAAAAAAATTAGCAAGTGATTCTCTGGGAGATTTATGTTTTTACAGATTTTAGAGTGTGAATCAACTTCACGTCTGCAATACAGTATTTACCGTATATACTGGGACATGATAAAATAATGATTTTTTTTTTTTTCCTGTCCCAGAACTTATGGTAAAATTTTTTTCACCTAGGTCATATGTCCCAAGAAACAAAATAAATTTGTACTGCATTTGTGCCCCCCCCCCGCATGTTGCATTAAAACAGATAAACAAAACGCTTATTTGATAGTAAAAAGAATGAAACTAACCTTGTATTGTTATCATTGTGTGTTCCTTAGTACTTTCAAGACTGGACTATTGTAACTCAATTCTGTCTGGTTCGTCTCAATATCTACTTCAGAAACTTCAAAAAGTTCAAAATACAGCTGCACAAATCATCCTTAGAGTACCACGATCAGAGCACTCCTCTCCCCTGCTCTGTATCCTTCACTGGCTATCCATACGATCCAGAATTAAACACAAAATTTGTTCACTGTGCTACGTTTCACTGACGGGCTCCAGTCCAACATACCTATCTGACCTCACCCATGTGTACACACCTGCAAGATGCTTACGCTCCTCTTCTGACACTCGTATTCTCATTATTCCCACTATGAAGATGAAATCATATGGACAACGCTCTTTTGCATACCAGGGCCCAGCAACGTGGAACGAATTGCCCACTGTACTTAGACACAAAGACACAGTGATCTCATTCAAGAGCGCTCTTAAAACTCACCTATTTCAACTGCAAGAACAGACTTAAAGACCTAATAATGTATCCTTGCCTTAAACATTTACAGCATATTTTCTGTTTCTACTTTCATGGTGTTTGTTTTTAATTTTGTAATCATATCATTATATATGTTTTTTTAAGTGTTGTCAAATGTTGTAAAGCGCTTAGAGCTTCTAAAGATTAGGCGCTATACAAAGTCCTCATTATTATTATTATTATTATTATTATTATTATCATCATTATCATTTATTCCTTTCCTTCTCAACATGAGCATTAAAGAATAAAATATATCCACGAAATCCATATATGTAGCGTGGGCTTCCATACTGAAGTGTGTATCGCTTATGTCCGATAACACACGCCACACTGTTCATAGACATGAACATTGAGAAACAAATTGTGTTTGGTTGTACTCAAAGGTTTGAATATGTTATCCAATGGAAAACTGGATCCAGCAAAATCGCAAACAAGAGGGAAATAATAACCAATATCTTGAAGACAACTATCATTCACGCATGACATGGTGTCAGGTGCAAAATAATCAAGATTTAATTATATCCAGGTCTACTGTATGACAGTTGTTGTTGTTGTTGTTGTTGTGGGCTTAACACCATTTTTCAGCACATGATAAGCTATACATGGCGGCCAGTATTAATGGTGGAGGAAGAAACCGGGAAATCCCCGGAAAGAACCACCGACCCACGAGAAGCTACTGGCAAGCTTTCTCACATATCCACATTCGCCGAATCCTAGACTCGAACCCACACAGACAGAGGTGAGATGGCAGTGATCCATAATGGAGAGCGCTTTAGACCACTCGGCCACTCGGGGCCCCTACTGTATGACAGTATTGTGCAAATAAAAATCATAAATTGAAAACATGTTCACTTGAATGTAAGTGACAATCTTTTCACCAGCATGGGTTACAAAAGTATCATTACTGATGATGATGATGATGATGATGTTCATCCATCGGTGTCAATGAGGACCATTCAATGTCATCGATTCACTGGGGGTGGGACCGGAGATTGCTGATCAGTCCAATCTGTGCCTAGAAGAGTCTGTTGCAGTTGGGACATGGATGTACAGGTTGCTGACTGGGAGTTGCGGAACTGCTGTTCCAGGCGCAGAGCACATTTTTCAGCTGCATCCACCAGTCTTTTCAGCTCAAAGGCTGCCGAACCGGCATTGATTTGACTGCACCAAGCAGATCGATCAGCAGTGACACTCTCCCAACTGTCAGGATCAATGCCAAAGTTCTTCAGCGAGGCCTTGAGGGTGTCCTTGTACTTCTTCTTTTGACCACCGTGAAATCTCTTGCCTTGCTGTAGCTCTCCATAAAACACCTTCTTGGGTATACGTTCTTCCGGCACGCGGACAACATGGCCAGCCCATCAGAGTTGTGCCTTGCACAGCATGGTGTGGATGTCTGTCATGCCAGCCTCAATGAGCACCTCTCTGTTCGGTAACTTGTCCTGCCATCTGATCTTCAGCAGTTTTCTCAGGGAGCCCAGGTGGAAGTGGTTCAGTTTTTTAACATGGCAGCTATACACAGTCCAGGTCTCGCAAGCACAGAGGAGGGTAAGGAGATCAACCGCTGCGTAGACTTTGAGTTTGGTGGCAAGCTTGATGCCTCTCCTATCCCAGACATTTGAGTGGAGTCTGCCAAATGCTACGCTGGCTTTGGCAACCCTGGTGTTGACCTCATCGTCTATGTGGACTGCTTTTGACAGGTTGCTGCTGAGGTATGTGAACCTGTCCACATTTTTTAGCTTTTGGCCATTGACAGTGATGGATGGTTCCAGGTAATCTTTTCCAGGAACTGGTTGATGTAGAACCTTGGTCTTGCTGGTGGAGATGGTGAGTCCGAAGTTGGTGCACATGGTGGAAAAGAAGTCCATGCTCTGTTGCATGCCTGCCTCCATGCTGGAGTTGAGGGCACAGTCATCTCAACTGGGACTCTGGTTTTGACTTGAAGCCTCCTCAGGTTGAACAACTTCCCATCCAGATGGTATCGGAGACCGACTCCCACATCACTGTCCTTGGAAGCATCCATCAGCATGGCGGAGAACATAAGGCTGAAGAGAGTTGGGGCTAAGACGCATCCTTGTTTCACACAATTCGTAATGGCAAAGGGTTCGGAATAGTTACCCTGGTCCTGGACTGTGGCAAGCATGCCATCATGAAACTGCTTCACCATTTCAATGAAGACTTCTGGAAATCCAAATTTGGCCATGATCTTCCAAAGGCCTTCCTGGCTGACAGTGTCAAATGCCTTAGTCAGGTCCAAGAAGGTGGTGTATAGTTGGACATTTTGTTCCTGACACTTTTCTTGCATCTGCCTGGCAGCAAAGATCATGTTGATGGTGCCTCTCTCCTTTCTGAAGCCACACTGACTTTCTGGCAGTAGGCCATGATCAAGGCGCTCAGTGAGTCTGTTCAGCAGTAGCCTGGTGAGGACCTTGCCTGCGATGCAGAGTAGAGAAATTCCTCTATGGTTGTAACAGGATTGGCGATTTCCTTTGCGTTTGTAAATGTGGATGATGGATGCATCTTTGAATTCCTGGGGTATGCGTTTCTGCTTCCACATCCCACAAAACATCTCTATTAGTCTTTCCACTAGCTTAGGCCCACCAGACTTGTAGATCTCAGCTGGGATGGAGTCTGCTCCTGGAGATTTCCCACTAGACAGGAACTCAATGGCCTTATGAGTTTCCAGCACTGTTGGAGGATCAGCCACTCTCTCTTTGATCTCCACCTGAGGTAGACGGTTGATCGCTTCATCATTGATGGAAGAGGGTATGTTGAGGACACTGTCAAAGTGTTCCACCCAGCGATCCAGTATCTTCTTCTTGGTTATGAGCATGCTGCCATCAGAGCTCAAGACTGGGGCTGTGCCCGATGTTACTGGGCCATAAACATCATGAAGCGCACGATAGAAATTCTCCATGTCATGTCTGTCGACAAAGGCTTGAATATCATCAGCGAGATGTGGTTCGTGCCAACTCGGGCGTTAAAATCACCAAGAATGATCAGCTTGTCTGATTTTGGTACTTCAGCAATCAGAGCTTCCAGATCCTGGTAGAACTTGTCTTTGGCTTCCTCCGAGTTGGTCATGGTTGGTGCATAAACACTAATGAGTGTGGCTTGCTTTTTTCCAGGTAAGGGTAGCTTCAGCATTATTAGCCGGTCATTAATTCCCTTTGGTAAGCTGCATAGCTTATTCACCAGACTCAACTGGACTGCGAAACCAACTCCAGACTCACGACGTTCATCAGTGCCACATCCACTCCAGAAAAAGGTGTAGCCAACTCCAACTTCAGTCAACTGGCCCTTGTCGGCCATGCAAGTTTCACCCAGGGCTGCTATCTCTATCTTGTAGCGAGCAATAACAACAAGGAATAAAAAGCATGCACTTACAAGCGTGTGAAATGTGGTACAAGCAAGCATGGGTTACAAAAGTATCATTACTATTGACCCACAGACATCAATGCTCCTTTGTATTAATTATTACTACAGATGCCAAGCATGTAGAAGCCAAGGTGGTGAATAAACACAACTGGCAGCAAGCAGTAAACTCCTTTGAACTTAACGACAGGACATCAAAGACAAAGGTTATTTTTATTACAAAGCAAGCCGACCTTGGAAGCTGGTTTTTTCTTTTTTTAATGATATAAATACAAAGGTTATTTTATTGAAAAGCAAGCCAACCTCAGAAGCCAACTATGGATTCTTTTAAGTGTGCTGATTTTTTTTTTTTAATATACAAAGACGGCTGAGATATGGAAACAAACTTTGGTTCCTTTTCACTAGTATTCACGGGAATTTTGAAAATAAATTGAAACAATGGAACAAAATTTTAAAGTGACACAATACAGTGCTTCATGCATGGACGTCCATGACCCAGCATCGGCCAGAATATTTGGAGAAAATAAAATTATGTGATGAATTTGTGCAGGCCAGAAGAGAAGTAGATGATTTCACAAATGACAGGGAAATAATCAACCGATATATTGAAAGACAACTGTCATTCACGCATGACATGGTGTTAGATGTAAAATAATCAAGACTGAATTATATCCAGGTCTACTGTATGACAGTATCTTGCAAATAAAAATCATTATTTGAAAACACATTCACTTGAGTGCAAGTGACAATCAATTTGTCAGCATGGGTTACAGAAGTATGCTTACTATTGACCCGCAGACATCAATGTTCCTTTGTATTAATTATAACTACAGATGCCAAGCACAAAGAAGCCCAGGTGGTGAATAAACACAACTGGCAGCGAGCAGTAAACTCCTTCTTTGAACTTACCAACAGGACATCAATGACAAAGGTTATATTTATTACAAAGCAAGCTGACCTCGGAAGCCAACTTTGGATACTCTGAAGCCATTTTTTTTTAAAGGATATAAATACAAAGGTTATTTTATTGCAAAGTAAGCTGACCTTGGAAGCTGACTATGGATTCTTTCAAGTGTGCTGATTTTTTTTTTTGATATACAAAGATGGCTGAGATATGGAAGCTAGCTTTGGTTCCTTTTCACCAGTATTCACAGGAATTTTGAAAATAAATTGAAACAATGGAACAATTTTTAAAGTGACACAATATAGTGCTTCAATCATGGATATCGATGACCCAGCATCACTCAGATGATTTGGAGAAAAATAAAAGCAAAACATGTGAAGAATTTGTGAAGGCCAGAAGAGAAGCAGATGATTTCGCTGACAATATGATTATTAACATAGATGAAATTCTAGTGTACTTTGATCGCATTCCTGGCTGGACTGATGATAACATGAGGGTCAAAAGTGTGAGAATTAGACTGGTACAGACTTGAAAAAAATCTGATTTTGGTCCTTGCAGTTTCCGCTTCAGGTGATGTGTTGTCTCTAACATTGTTCATGGTATGAGAAAGATAAAAAAAATATTCATGCACCGAAAGAATGGATCGTACATGTGCAGGAGAAGGGTCATGTTGATGAGATGCTGCTGCAGTGGATTAAAGAGTTTTATCTCAAGTACTCAGTTTTATATTTTTTTTAATGAAATTTCAGTTAGAGTGCATTTTCCAACATGTAGTTTTCGAATGATTTAAAACATGTCCCACAACTTACAACTCGAAAAAAACGATGTGTCCCAGAACATACAGTGCACAAAAAATTACTTTTAAAATAATTTATGGTGTCCCAACATATACGGTGTCCCAACATATTATTGTAAATCTTTATTTTTATACGCAACATCATGAACGTGGCACGCTTGATCAATTGCATTTATTGGATACTCTCCAGGTCTCGGTTGATATTTCTCGTCAAGTCAGATATCAAGTCGGGTTCCAGGACTACAGTAATTATATCCATAAATATGCTTCTTCCCAGGATATTTAGCTCATGGAGCTCCTGGTAATTTTCCCAGTGAAGCAGCAATATCACCACCTGTTGCATGAGGCATAAATTTGTATTTGCTTGAACCACGATGCACACACTTGCCTGTAAATGCACACTTTTTATTCTTTGTCATTGTTGTTTTTAATCCACTGTTGGGGGTGGGTGCTCTGCATCGAACACTATATAAATTCATATACTTATGATATTTCTACAACATAGATATCATTGATTTCCCAATGACATGAAAGCATGAGCCAGTCAACCATCATCCAGCGCTACCAAATTCTGTCAGAGCAATTATCATAGGCCCATTTGGGTCTGGTAAGACGCAATTGTTGCTTAACCTGATAATGAGATGGCTCAAGTGGGATAAGCTATATTTAGTGGCACCATCTGTAGATGATCAGTGATGCTACAACGTGCTTAAAGATTTTAATGAAAATGCAAAATGATTGGACAAGGACGGCAATGATATTATTGATTTTATCACTGACATTGATGATGCCTCATCTGTGGATGATCTCGATGGATGTATTAATAATCTCATAGTATACAATGATGTGATGCAAGACAAACAATCAAATCCAGCTCAAATATTTTCCCCAGGCAGACACAAAAACACTGACATTATATATATATTACTCAGCAATAAATGCAAATACCAAAAGTTATCAGAGATAACTGCAATCTTCTGATTGTCTTTAATGGTGTTGATATCTCCACACTAAGAAACATCCATCAGACTTGGTGTTCAGGACACACGGATATGATTAAATTTAGAAACTTCTTCTCAAAGGCATAAGCAATTCCTCATGGATTTATCATGATAAATTTACATTTTCCTCAGTCATGATATCGCATAGGTCTCAATAAAATTTTTGGCTAAGAGACCAATTACTTTTTTTACACACACACATGGGTGACGACCCTGGTAAATATATTTGATACACACACAAAAATAACCCGATTAGAGATCTTGGTGATGCTTGTACTTTTTTACTCTCCACAGGAAGCTTTATTTTCGCAAATAAAATTAGTCTGTTCACCCTCCCTGCTTTAGCATTATTGACACTTGTATTTTTTCACCCTCCGTAGGAAGCTTTATTTTCGCAAATAAAATTGGTCTGTTCACCTTCCACCTTGTCTAAGTTAATGCTGAAAAATATATGTCGGAATCACACACCCCCAATTTTTTGTAGGGAACTTTATTTTCATGAATAACCCTTCTAAAATTTGGTCTGTTCACCCTCCCTGCTGCTAGAGTGAACCGACACCAACAGACCGGAGACACACCTCGAAACAGGGACATCCTTGTTTTGTAAGATTAGCTAATATGGACTGACACAACCTTACCAGGTGAAAGAAACCTTGAAACAAGCATATCTGAGCTATCCCTGTTTCGTCTGCATTTTTTTACATCATACTATTTCCAACAATACACACATCCCACTCGACTCAAAACCTTGCATGTATTGGTCGGAAAACTGCAACCCCGTTTACACAGTAAAAATTCACACTGTCTGTTTTGCTTTCAACTCCTGCACTTTGCTTCCAAATTACTCACTGAATATGGTATCAAGAAGATCTAACAGGACTGAAATAAGGTATGTAAAGATAGACAAATATTTTTGATATATTTTCTTTTTTTCAAACAGAAAGCAATATCGATATATGTGTTAATTAATGGGCAGTCCAACATTCCGAAAACAATCTGTCAAATTTGTTCGTGAACACAAGAAAACTGAATTAAAGGTTTCATGCAGATAATATGCATGCTTTTTACGATGGGCAAGCGATTCTAGCCATCCATCTGTGCTAGTATATTTTAATACTTTAATTTCACTCTGAACCAGACATTTTAGTTCATTCAAATGTGGTTAGAAGCATAATAATGAACAATGTACATGGTAACCAAAGAATAATACCATTTCTTTCTTCCAAATAACCATGTCAGAGTTAAATCTGACAAGTTAATCTTGAGCCAACAGGAAATAAAAAGAAGTTCTGTAAGAACTTGTACATGGCAAAAGTCACAATGTTAAAAATAAAATTTTCATACTCATATTTAGTGTTTCTCGATGTAACTTAAAATGTACCAGCTTGCTGAAGTATAAATAATGTAAAAAAAAAAATTCACATAAATTTTTTTTTTCATTCAGGATCAAATTATCATACGTTTCTCATCCTTTCCTCCGTTAGACAGTATTTTTGTCATATTCTCTACATATTTCCTGATTTCTCTCTCTCTTTCCATGAACTTGATGACAACAGTCATTGTCCACTGGAAGATTCAATAACATGCACACTACAATCAATTTTTCTTTAATCAATCAATGACCACAAATACATAACAATAACTTCACTACTGCTTGGCTTTTCCTTCTTTCCCATTTATATCACTTCTCCTTGTTTACCATTTGCATGGCACTGCTCTGGTGGCCTAGTGGTTAGAGCATCTGCCTCAGATGTGGGAGGTCATGGGTTCAATCCCCAGCCGAGTCATACCAAAGACTTACAAAAATGGTACTAACAGCTGCCTCACTTGGCACTCAGCATGAAAAGGTTAATGTTATTACTGGTAGGCCTGGTGTCAGGATAATGTGATTGGGTGGGACATCATGCTACATGTCTGCAGCATTATGCCCCAGTGCCAAGCGTCACTATAAACTGCCACACTGCAGACATCGTAACGATATGACTGAAAAATTGTTAAAGCTATGTTAAAAATCTCTCTCTCTCTCACACACACACACACACACACACACACACACACACACACACACACACACACACTCTCTCTCTCTCTCTCTCTCTCTCTCTCTTTTGCATGGCTTCTCCACTAAGTGAAAGGCCAAACATTAATGCTGTTACACGCAAAGGGTCTCTTTACTGAGTGATTCAAACACTTGCGTGAGTTCTGCTGGAAGTCCAATTCTCCTAATGGGCCAAGACTACAAATAATTTTCCTCTAAATAATCAATGACCACAAATATCACAACTTCACAACTGCATGACTTCTCCTTGTTTTCTATTGGCATGGCTTCTCCACTAAGCGAAAGGCCAAACATTAATGTTCTTACATGCAAAAGGTCTCTTTACTGAGTGAGTCAAACATTCTCGTGAGTTTGCTGGAAGTCCCTTGACCCTTGTTTTCCAGTATTTACAAGGACTTCTAAAGTCAACTGGAAGTTCTCCCAATGCACCAAGATTACAAATAATTTTTCTCTAAACAATCAACGACCACAAATATCACAACTTCACAATTACATGGATTCTTCTTGTTAGAATTCTGTAGCATAACATCAGTACTTCTCACCATGAAAACCCAAATCACAACTCAAACACCCAATGCAGGGAACTATTTTCTAACTCCATCCCAAGTCAGCAGAAACACAATTCTGAGCCACATGTGTCCTTCCACCAACTGTCTTCATAGCAACAATAAAAGGCAACTCCAAATAAGGGGACAATCCCTTCTAAATTATACCATGGCACTAAATATTAGTCCCTGTCACAAATATTTCAGTTTGGAAGGCACAATGAATTAACACCTTTCAATTAAGAGAAGGACTATGTGGCTCCATGCCCATTTATATGGCTCTGACCTTACCTCAACTACGAAACTAATTCATGCCATCATAAAATCTTATCAATATTGTACACTATGACACAGAAATTGGCTAATTATTCAGGCTGAGAAATATCTCCCCAACACCAACTCCCCATAATCAAACAACTAATCACTAAAATCTAACAAAGCTATAAATATAGAAATACAAATGGCACATACTCTAAGTTTATTTAGTACATACAAAACACGGGCATTTTCATACATGCAAACTTGGTAAGGTACATACAAAAAGGAATATTTTTATACACACAGCCATTACGTAGTGCTTACAAAACGGGGATATTTACACATGAATTATAAGAAAATACTGGTTTTCTGTTCAAATTCGACATTATTAAAACAAATTTTTGGTCTGTTACATACAGAAGTGAATTTTTTCTTATCAATTTAAAGTGGAACATTTTTTTACACAAACGTTAAAAATTTGTTATTTTGTGGGACATTTAGAATTCTAAACTGTATTCTTGCCAACACAATTATTTTAACTGACAACTGGCATGCAGATCTTTGATTATTTCATTTTTTAAAAGGAAACACATTCTCTGTATTTTCAAACAATTCTGACAATTCAGTTTCTTCAAACTCCTGGACATATGTTTGTACTTATTTATATATATATATATATATTATATATATATATATATATATATATATATATATATATATATATATATGCATCCAACATAATATTAACATCAAGCATTCAATTTAGTTTGTTAATATGAAAGGGAGACATGTAGAAGATGATGAGATTACCACAGTATTTTAATTAAATTGATACTTATTTAGAAAAAATACTTATGGAATGTCCACTATTTGACTGTATAAATTCTGACAATGTGTATATTTGTGTGTCCCCATTCTGCTGGTTATAATTCTGATACAATGTTTCTTGGAAATCAAACATAAATCAATGATAAAGGACATGTATATATCAAATTCATATTAAAACAGATCTTTATCGCCTGAAATATGTTAAAATAAAAATGTTCCCATATGTATGTATGTATGTATGTATGCATGTATGTATGTGGTGGGAACTGTTTACTTGGTAACATGAGACATGACAGGATAATAGATTGTAGACATACCATCTGTATACAGAAAGATCATTCCTATCACCATAAAGACAGGGTGGTAATTGAATTCTAATTTGGGCTCAGTCTGCCAGGCAAAACCCTCATGAAAGTGACCCATCCATACCGCCACCAGGATGACTGCAGCAAGTCCAAGACCCTGGATGACAAGGACTAGAAATGTGAAGAAACCCAGACTGGCTGGTGGCTCAGGCTTGTTAAAGTTCTCCATACTGGTGTACCTGGAAAGGGAAATAATTTCATCATCACCTCTTGTAATTATGTATTTACATGCTGCAGAAGTCTACTACAGATGAATCTTGTAAGTCTACTTTCTTATTTCTGGCATCAGTTTATTCTGGCAACTGCCTTTATATGATGCAAGAAATGGAAATGACTATTTACAAGCCATTCGAACTTTTTTCCATTTATCGAACAAATATAACTTTCATCCAACATTTTTTGGCAGTATCAATTTGTGTTCATGTATTTAAAAATCTGTAAAAAATATGTTCTTTTCATATGCTATATTTATAATTTAATTTCACAAGGTCAATGCTCTGCATTAGGCTCCAAAAGGTCAAGTGGTAAACTATAGAATCATCATCACTAAATATAAACCAGCATTACAGTTGGTGTAAAATTAATAAAACAAAGGCACATGCTGGGACAGAAACTCTGGCATGGCATGACTAATGATGTTAACAAATTTTACACTACTATGTGTCATGAACAGATCTGTACTGTTATGCATATCTATAAGTTTCTTTATCTTTTTTTAATGACTGTAAACTGTAGTGATTATCAATAGCTAAATTTTGTATATGAGCATAGGTTCTACTTTATGGTATTAAGAATCTAAGATTGCATAGGATCTATAAATAGATGCTTATGTACATGTTTAGAGTTACTAATAATAATATCAGTAGTGAACACAATGAAAAGTTTGGCACTTTTTCCCTGCGGACAGGTTGGTCAGGTGGGTTTCTAGAAGAATTAAGTTACTTCCTATTGGATGGGTTAGATCTTGTGAGTTCTTAAATTTACAATGTTAGAGATTTGCAATTATGTAGTAGTGACAATATGCATGTTTTACCCTTTCACCTAATATAAGTAGCTAGGACTGGAAAATTCTCTCTTATTCTTGTGTTCTTGTTGTAATGTCAAACCTGCAGACATATTTTTAGTTATATTTAGATATTATTTGAGAGGAAAAACATTTGTTTGGACTATTCAGTGGAAACAAAAAGCACTCATTGGACTATATTATTCTGGAACAATTGTGAATTATTCAAGGAAGTCTGGATAACGCCATTTTGAAACATCACAATTCTTGGTGGACCAGTACATTTCCGGATCTGAAATTTATATGGAATATATCATTCTTTTATATTTTAACAGAACATTTTAGGATTATTTTGCATTCAGTTCATAATGCTGTAATTTCCTCTTAAGTTGTTTTTACGTTTTGCAAAATTTGTTGGTTTTGCTTCTTTCTGTCACTTAGTTTATGACCATAGAGTCATAACAGAAAATATACATTATACATGAAGAATGAAACAATAGGCAAGACTAACATGACAAGTTAAGTGTCCATTCAAATGCCAGTAATTCTGGTGAGGTAAATTGCTCCACTTAACTGTCTTCACAAGTATGACCCTTTAATCTTTCAAGGAAAACCTCGACAAACATTATGATGAAAATATTTAAAACTACTTTTTTTGTTATTTCTCACTCTCTTTAATTCTTCTTCTGTCTTCACAATTTATTCAGTCATCAAAATGTTATCCTATCTTCTTGCTTGTGTTCTTCTGGTGAGCTGAGTAGTTGGAAAACAGTGAATTTACAACTTACTATCATTCTATCTTTCTTTTCAAACAAATATACACTGTGGCATATGTAGTTCTGGCTACTCAGCAGCTAAATTTATCAAGGGTCCCTGGATGGCTGAGTGATCTAAGGTGCTTGCCTTTGCAGATCATTCTTCACACATCTCACCATTCTGCTAAGTTCAAGTCTTCGCTAAACCTAGTTGGGTATGTGAGAAAATTTTTATGTAATTTCCCATGGGTCAGAGGTTCTTAATAAACTTGCTGTCATGTGCTGAAAAATGGTACAACTACATATACCACAACCCCAAGTTTTTAAATTACAGTAATCAGAAGAAAAGAGTCATTACAGGAAATTGGCAGGGGGCCAAACATCCTTTACACAGCTATGCATATGTAATAAAAAACAAGTCATCACTGAAAATGACAACAGGAATAATTTCCTTATGCAGCCAAGTACATACATGTCTGCATGTCTACATACATACACTACAAAATGCATATAAAGAAAGGAATGTGCTAAACAGATGGTAAAAACACTTGAGTGTTATGCTATGAAAGATAAAATTAGTGTACAGCCCAGTTAATTATACAATGTCCCTGGAAGTCCTTGGTGTACAGCCCAGTTAATTACAGAATGTCCCTAATGTCTTTGTACAACCAGGTTAATTATACAATATCCCTGGATGTCCTTGGTGTACAGTCCAGTTAATTATACCATTATACTTACAGTATTATACATCACACTGTATGGATGAAAATCATTTCTCAAAGGAAAATATTAACATACTGGTATCAATATTAAAAAGACTGAATGGAACAAGAATGTGACATTTACAGGCATTCAAAGGTTAATTTAGGAGGGGTCAAGGCTCAAAATTCATTTGGCCAAAATGAAAATTGCCTGTACAGATGTGAAGAAGATTACCTATTCTTACCCACCCCCAGTCCATAATCCAGTTGATTTATATAGTACCTTTCATGGAAGAACCTAAAACAATAAAGATTCGTACTTCAAATTTTTCCTGGATAAATAATTACTATTAAAAAGTGTTATTTTAAAATTCTGATGTGCACATAATAAGATCTTAAGAACTTTTAAAAATCCAAACACTGGTTAATTTTGCTATACTGACCCTGTGCAAGTTTAATTCTTACACATACCTGGCAAGAAATTGGTCTTTGGTTTGAAATGCTCAATTAAAATATAAATGATGGACAAGAAATCTTTTCCATTGCAAAACTTCTTAATCAATGCAGAGATCTTTTCCATTGCAAAACTTCTTAATCAGTGTAGCTGCATATTTATAAACCAATCATTCTGTCTCAAACAAATGAACAACTTGGAGAAAAGCTGAGACAATCTTCAGAATGACTTCACTGTGACCAGATTCCTCATACATCTGTACCATATGTTGCTCTACAAAAAAGTCTACATATATATATTTTAACAGATCTAATGACAATCCTTTACCCTTCCTGTTGAGCTGCCTGCATATTCGTCCTAACTCCTCCTCTATGGGGGCAACTGCCACTGTAGGTCTCTATACAACTTCTGGACAAGTCACCCTTCAAGCACCTGTAACCTTGAATGCCAACAGTTGACAATGCAGAATAAATTATATCACTGTGTATAAAACTGAGAGATAATCCACACAGTTCAAGTCTATCATGTAGCTGACAGTCAAATCTGCTATGGAATATTGATTTTCTTACTCTGCTCCCTTGTTGCTGCTGCTGATGGTGGTGTGCCCATTATTTCCATTTCTACAGATTTACACATTGCATAGAAACAATATTACTGCTTGAACACAGTATGATTTATACGGACAATTACTTCCACCCACACCTAATTGTGTCAGGCAGTCCTGTAGAATCATGGTTATAAGACTGCTGCATGCACTGTCTGGTCTACTAATGGACTTGTATGATTTAGCTGTTCAAGTTAGAATAATTGGCTGTTTGCAAAGTCTAAATAGTACATGAGCTGTTGAAATAAAAGCTACAGGCCATTTGTCACTTTGGTCATTTATTCCATTCATAAAAATTTTCAGTTTCATAATAGACCCTGAATATGTATGGTATTAAGATTCAACAAAATTGTTCAGGGCACTTAAAGATTTACTCTCCCTCCATACCCACTAAAGAAAAATGTAAGCATCAGACCAAGAACAGTAACTTTTTCTGAGATTGTGAGATATATATACCATGTACATATAACAAAAGTATAGTCAAAAAAAGGCAGAAATTTTCAGAAATGAATCACAGAAATATCCTATATAATATTTATATTTATCCCACTGTACAGCCTTGCTGAATTTCTTTCTTAATATATACATTCTTAATATATACATACAATCTACATGTTGATTTCACATGTAATATATTGTAGCTAATGTCACAGGAAATGTCTGAGCTCTAATATAACAACATGTAGCATCTACCTGGTGGTGCAATCCAAAAACCTTTAAATTACTCTTTTCAATTTTTGGTTTCCCATGATGCATTACTTGTGTATGAATGTCGGCAGTGAATGCAAATGCCAGAACAATAAAATAATAAAAAAATCAATTTCAAAGGACGCTGAGACTATACATTTTTCCTAACATGACTTGAAACATTTAAAAATTATATTTTCAACATTGATTGAAGTGATTTTCCACACAAATGCAAAAACACTTTATTTATACCAGTAACAGTAAAACAATGCACTCAAGTCACAAAATATGCAAAACATTTCCTGCATGACACAAGTAACTGACACCATTGTTCCAAAACATTTCCTACATGACACAAGTAACTGACACCATTGTTCCACAATATTTCAGATAATGATCAAGTAAGTGCTGGGCACTAATAACTGAAGCTGTTCAGTCTGTAGAAGTTGCACACTTCATATTAAATAACACAGGAAAAGAAACAAGAAAAATGAGTAATATCAACTACTGTTATTTGGAAAATAAATGTTCCATCGTAGGATGCAACAACTGTTACTAAAATAAACACCACCACATTCTACTTCATCTTTCCTCTTTCCCCACAATGACTTCCTATGGCATGATTCATTTCCATGATTTTATAATGAAACAAATATATTCAGTTTCAGATGAATTCAACATACATGTACATGTATTAAAATACAACATGTCATGTATTATAAAACTCTAGTCGCACAGATTAAACACTGTTACATTTAGGGGTTTAAACTTCAGTAACAGCATAAAGCAATCCAACAAGCATTCAAGTTCTAAAATATAAATTTATTGTAATAAAATAAAAAAAATCAAACAAAGTGAAAGAATTAAAAAATAACTTAGTGTATGAGTTTCTAGTATCCTAATAATCCTGAAATGTTCTATCAATTTCTAACTAATCCAGAAACTGTTCTAAGGTAATCTGAATGGAGACAACAAGTGATCGTCTTTTGTCACCCTGATTAGATTTAGGAGAATGTGTAGCCAAAAGAGTATCACTGTGATCAATACTTCCTGAACTAGGTGCAAAAGTGACCTCATGAAAAACCTGACCCAAAAAGGTGTCTGCATAAGGAATAACATCCTGTTCAACAACATCATTCTCAAGAGCATGTTTTGCCATAGTTCTAGCAACTGTGCAAGCTGGATATAAACCAGGGATTTCTACTTCAACATGATCAACTTGGCAATCCATACAAGGCCTGTCAGTTACAAGTGGATTAACCATGACCTACCTGCAGCTGGGTCAGTATCAAGTAACAAATGAACATCCCCAGTGGGCGAAGAGGTCTGCGCTCCATTAAACACCATTCCCAAAATTAAGTCTGATGATAAATTAACACAAAGGAGAGGAATATTAACATTTCCACAATCTACCCCTTGTATTAGAGCACTTTCACTAAAGAAGACTTCTCAGAAAAGAGCAAAGTATTTAACAAGCTCTTAGAAGCTTCTGTGTCTTCTTATATCTTCCTAAGAGTAACTCACCTAAATCACAAACAAGTGATTTTGAGTCACTAAAAAGTCATATTGAGTTACCAACAAGTGACATTGAGTCACTAACAAGTGATTTTGAATCACCAAGTGATCTTGAGTTAACAAGTGATACTAAGGCACTAACAAGTGATACTGACTCACTAACAAGTGATTTTGAATCACCAACAAGTGATATTGAGTTGCTAACAAGTGACACTGAACCTTTTGACATGAATGGTTCATAAATCTCCATAACAAAATCAGACTGGGATTAGCTAGCCCCCATACAAGTATCTCTTTCAATACACAATCATGACCTCTTAAAAGCAAGAGCGTCTGCAACTGCTCCATTATAATTCTGTTGCCTATATTTCACCCTATAGCAATCAGAAATACCATGCCCTTTCCTCTCACAATAAGTACATGTTGGACGAGATAAGGTTTTCTGATCCTTCTTATCAGAAATTTGATTCTTCACTGTTACTGTTACCAGTCTGAGGTTTGTAAGTATTTAAATGAGACTGAAATGGCTTTTTAACTGAAACCTGCTGAGAGGAAGATTTATTACAGATGGAACCTTGTGAATCAATGAACAATCATCAGCTGTACTAGCCTAAAGTTTCAACTCCTTTCTCATGAATGCAATTTTTAGCATCACTACTAACATGATTAACCAACTCTCTGCATAAGCTGAAGCTGAGGTCTTATGAACTTTAAGTCCATCGCTGTCCAGAAATGTAATTCCTCCAACCATTCCCTTTTCCCCATTTTCAATGGTCTGAGGACAATATGTCAAAACAAAAGGTCCAAAACCTAAAGACTCTCTCTCCTCCTTGTAGGATCTATGCAATAATTCTCTACTTTGGATGTCATGGTGAAAGCTTGTTGGTTTCATTATTAATCTGCCAGCTATGAAATCAAAATATCAGAGACTACTAAAATTTCAAACAATGAAATTCAAACTTCAAAAAATAAACAATCTTCTGAAATATCAAAAATCTCCAAAATATTAAAACTTCAAAAATATTAAAATAAATTCAAATCCTGAAAATATTCAAATAAAATTCAATTCCAGACAAGAAACCAATTTATTCTGTTGTGTCTAGGGGTTTAAACTTAAATAACAGAACAAGGCAACCCAACAAACAATAAAGTTTCCAAAATATAAAATTACTTAAGTAAATATAAAATCAAACAAAGTAAAAGAATTACAAATTACTTACGGTGTATGAGTTGCTATTATGAAATTCTAATGATCTTAATAATCCTGAAATGTTCTATCAATTTCTTAATAATCCTGAAACTGTTCTTAGGTAATCTGGATGGAGCTTGTAGAGTGCTTATGTGCAACTGTGATAACACAACTGAATTCAACATAATTATTAATCTAAATGTTTTTGCTTTAATGTTATCTCATGAATGCAGACTATCACTGAAATCCTGGAGAGTTTCAATAATCTGATAGAAATCAGATATTAAAATCCTTGCATATTAATTACATAATACTAAAGTACTTACTGTTTAAATTACTGATTATTCACTCTGCTATAACCAACCAACATATTATCAATGAATCACAAGTTCTTCTCTCAATGACTCTTACAAAGGATGTGTATAACTGAAAGAATAAATGTAGTGTGTTTATCTTCATTATATGGGGTCCATTTACATTTCAAGTAAACTTCTCCAACTCAGAACAATCTCGAACAATTAACTCCTATTATTTCAACATAATTCAAACAGTCCAGTTTTTGTCCTTCAAATCTCATTGAACCATTCAAATGCTAGAATGCACATGCTAGAGCAATAGCACTATGATTTCCCATCCTTGTTTGCATAACCTACAATCAATATTTACATGTCATCTTGACCTCATTTAGTTATTTCACCTTAGAGCAACCTTGTGAATGATTTTTACTCTATAATATAAATGGACTTTTACAACAGTACTAACCATTTAATTAAACAATATAAAATATAATTTCATAGTCTTAAACAACTTAAATAAAAGTTATATTATAAATTCAAAAGATGATGCATAATTTTGTAACACCACTCCAACTTGAATTTTGACTTTTTGATTCCACTGTACTTGCTTTATTTCCATAAAATTACTCAACATATTTAGAAATATAAATCAACTGAATATTCACAATTTTCACGTCTGTAGTACATGTACGTATCATCAATATGTCCAGTATTAAATATAAGCATCTAAGTCTGATGCACCAAGATGGCAATCAGAATGGCTGCTATGACATGTCACAACTTGTTACCAAAAGAGTATTAGAATACTGTTTTGAATCGTATCACATTAATAAAAGGAAAATCTACTGTATCTGCCTAACATGACTGAGTCAATGCTTTTTTAAATTCATTTAGGGAAAATTGGTTTAATGCAGAGTCATGTATTATGTGAAATGAAAGCTTTCAACAAGCACAATTCAAACAAACAGGGATAAAAATCATGTTGAGTATTGTGCTGCATTTATTCTAAAAACATCAATATACTGCAATAACTGTATATAGTAGGACATGATAAAATAAATTTATTTCCTATCCCAGAACTTCTGGTGAAATTTTTTCCAGCTAGATCGTATGTTCCAAGAATTAGGAAATTAAATAAATTATGTTCAATTTGTGCACCCCACCACACTGCATATTACAATATAACAGATGAATAAAATGCTTAGTTGATAATAAAATGAAAGAAACTAACCTTTTATTATTATTTATTCGCTCTTTTGTTATCATGAGCAATTTATTAAAGGCTAAAAATGTATCCATGAACTCTATTTATGTAATGTATTCATCCATAGCATGTATCGCTTTGTCAGTTAACATGACATATTGGTCACTGAGGTGACTATAGAGAAAATAATCGTAATTGCTTGTCCTCAAAGGTTTGAATGTTATCAAACTGAAAAACTGATCCAGCAAAATCACAATCAAGAGAGAGAAATATCAACCCATTGCTTTAAGGCATCTTCCATTCACACATGATATGGTGTAAAGTGCAAAATAACCAAGAGTATATTATATCCAGGTTAACAATATGACAATATCTCACCAAAAAAAATCATTACAAAATACATTCGCTGTGAGTGCAAATTACAATCTTTTTGCTTGCATGGGTTATAAAAGGTACTATTAAAGCAAGTTAATGCTGTGTATACTATTTACCCTGTAAACATCAATACCAATCTGTATCAGTTATGATTACAAATGACAAAACAAACAGAAGCCCAAGCGTTGAATAAACACATCTGGTAGCAAGCAATAAACTTATTGTTTGAACTTACCAGTATGTTATCAAATACAAAGGTTGTTTTATTACTAAGGAAGGTGACCTCACAAGCAGACCTTGGATTCATTTTAGCATATATATATATATATATATATATATATATATATATATAAAAAATATATACATATATATAATTGTTATGAGTCTATGCTCTTAAAATAAGTAACAGAAAACAGTGAAAGACAACAAGCTTTGTAAAATTTAACAAATAATTTATTTCCCTAAAATACAAAGTGAAAATCTCAAGAAAAAAAATTACAGTATTGCGATTTAATCCCAAAATAATCCAAGAATTATAAACACAAAGTCCTAATAATAAGAAGTCCTGAATAAAACTCAGTTCAAGTCCTGAAGAGAATCAAAATTTAAGTCCATGACAAGTCTGTGATAGCTATTGAAGTGCTGATGTGTCAACAGTCTCTTGTTGAATCACAGAAACATTATTCCAGGTTTGAATTCAGTATAAATTCCAGTGAATGTCTTTATCCAAGAATTTTATCTGAGCACTTTTGTATTTCTAGAGAAGATAATCACCTGAATTCAATAATTTGAAGAAAATAAAATTCAGCCCAAACTAGTCACAACATAATACAACTTGAAGGTGCTAGATGTTAAAGCACGAAAGGTAAAATCCTCACAGTCACAAGATTATATAGTTCTCTACTTGACCTCAGGTCACAATTAGCATTTGCTAAAAAAGAACTTTACCTAATGGAAAATAACCTTCTAGAATGATCTAATGAGCCTTATTTACTTACAACACAATAATCTGTAAAATTCACTTAGAAATCTCCAAAACCCTGACCCAAATCAACGTATTTACTCCTTCTTGTTTACCTGAATAATAATCTTGATATTAAGCTCATAAGCATAGAGAATAATTTAGCTATGTATTAATTGTTGACATAAATGAAATAAAAAAATTTTAAAAAGTCAATCAGGTCAAGCAGAAATGAACTCGATTTTGGACAAAGTCAAGCCCAGCATACAATGTTACATTACAATAGCAAGTAATGAAATAGAAAAAAATATTTTTAAACTAACAAATAAACAATTAAATTAAATATACATAAAACACACACACACACACACACACACACACACACACACACACACACAGAGTTGTACTACATTGGGAAGCCAACTTTGGTTTATTTCTACTCATATTCACAGGAATTTTGAAAGCAAATAGAAACAATAGAACAGTCTGAAAGGAAAACTTCTCACACATTAACAAAATAAAGTCACCCATCACATTCATTGTTATCGTGTAACATAGCATATATAAAGGGGAATAAACAATAAAACAAAATAAACCACATCATAGATCTCAGCCATGGTGGATAAGTTTGTAGTGTGATATTCAAGGAGCGAAGAGGCTTTGGCTCTTGCATGGAAAGAAAATCTATTATCTAAAACATCACCTAAGAGGCCCGTAGGTCAACCAAGAAAGCATGTTGCAAAGGAGGAGGTCATCTAAAAGAAAATGAACCTGCTGCAAAACAAACATGAAAGTGGAGACCCCAACCAGGAGAGAGATCATGCCTGCAAAAATGATGATGTCAGGTGAGGGCATTACAAGTGTTTAACATTAAAGCAAAAGGAAGAAGTTGTAAATTTCTCAAAATTACACGGAATTAGAGTAGCTACACGACATTTCTAAATCCCAAAAATCAACCATTGCAAATTGGTCAAAAACAGATTTTCCTCAGCAGCTGAATGAATGGGACATTTAGCAAGGAGTGGAAACTGGTATCATATGACAGTGAGTTAGATGGAAAAATGTAAAGTGCCAGCATCATCTGAAGCGTGAACACTATATGCAATTATGTCAATGAATTGGTATCAAGTGAATGTCCAGACCATAAGTTTCAAGCCAACAGGAACTGGGAGACAGGCTTTTTAAGCAACACAATCTAGTGCTTCATTCATGGACAATGATGGACTAGTGTCTGCCAGAAGATTTGGAGGAGAAAATAAAATTATTCCATAAATTTGTGAAGGCCAGAAGAGATAGTCATTTGCAATATCATAATTAACATGGATTAAACTACAATATATCTTGATCTCATTCCCAGATAAACTGTTGATAATAATGGGGATAGAAGTGTGAGAATTTGTATGACTGATGCACAAGAAAAGCATTTAACTTTAGTCCTTGCAATTTCTGTAGCAGGAGATGTGTTGCCTCTGATGATAATTTTTCATGGTGAGAGGGAGATAAAAGACATTCAGGCACCAAAATGATGAATCACACATGTGCAGGAGAATGGTTGAATATTGGCCTTATGACCTTAATTACAATACTGTTATCTTGGTACTTGTATTAGTTAAAATTAATTACAATGTGTAGTTTCTTCTGTACTTATCAAAAGTCAGTTGGCCAAAATAAATCATGTATGAGCAAGAACAGCAAATAAACCTTAGCATTTCATCAACAATAAAGTTTGCTGAAATATAAATTAGAAAAGAAAACGTTGAACTCATTCTTGTATACAGAAAAGATTCATTCATACCTCAACACTTGTTCTTATAAAATTTATAATAGTTAGGAAGGAAAGTGTAAACAAACAGCACTCACTACTTTTTTAAAATTCTTTTCTTTAATAAAATTTAAGTTTGGGTGCATTTTATAGACAATGTATTTTTGAAATGATTTCAAAGGTGTCCCACAACTTATGACTTGAAAAAAATCACCGCATTCCAGAACATAGAGTGCACAAAAAAATTACTTCAAAAATTAATTTATTGTGTCCCAACATATAGGGTTTTCCAATATATGCTGTAAATATGGTACTTATGACAAAACACTGCCCAGCTAAACACAAGACAGTGATTTCTATTAGGAACTGATTTTTTAAAAAATTTACACAATGAGACATCTTAACAATCTGCAGTACAATTTATTCAATAAGCAAGCTACATTTTTTAAGCAGTTCAAATGCCATATTTCACCCTGAAATTCACTGTACATACTACAGTTGACACAAGGTTCTAATAGGGTTAGCTGTTTGTTTCTTGAAACACAAAACCATCCCACAGACACATCCTGCCTCGTGTTTACAGTTTTGATTATCAAATTCATTTTATTTCACAAATACTATCTACAAAATTTAAATGTCAATTTGAGTTTAGAAAACATTATCATTTAAAATTCAAATTGTATTTCACACGAAAATGGGCTGGAAACTTTGATGCCACAAAACTACCACCTCCACCACCCCCATTCCCCCGATAGTGACAAACACCAGTTTAGATTTATCTTTTGAAACAAACATCATCAAAGTTTAATTTCTCTTTATATTTTTGTATAAAACTAATAATTATAGCTATTATCATTACACAAATTGAAATTATTTTGTCTGTCACCATGACTAAGCATTGTTCCATCGATACTGTCTGGCTCATAATCTTATGTTGGCTGACTCGGTGATAGCATGATAAGGGGACTGTGATAGCACAATAAGGGGACTGTGATAGGATGATAAGGGGACTGTGATAGCATGATAAGGGAACTGTGATAGCACGATAAGGGAACTGAGGTATTAATTCTCAAAAATACGGACACTAATGATCAGCAAAATAATATGAAATATATATCATTTTATTTTTTAATAATGAACTTTCACAGAAATGTAACTCAAATTTTCAGTTTTACCTGGATATGCATTATTTTGTGGATTATTTGATGTCTTATACTTAATTGTAAATATTTTCATGTCAAGCTTTTGAGCTGACTCATACATCATCAGTATTACCCTGAAAACTGATTCTGCAAATGCCTAAAAATAGTGGCCATATTGATAACTCCACTCACACATTACCTGTCACTGGAAATCACAGAGAATTACAGCAATGCATAAGAGATTGATAAAAATAGAGCACAAAAATCTGCATGTTAATGATACATGTAAAGTGATTGCTGACAGTTCTGACCTTATGACTGACCTATCATCAAAGGTACAAAAATACAGCCTAGATTTAACCCCAAGTTAATTACCCTGGAGACATCAATTTTGACAATTTTACCTTCACTCTTTTCAGAATTAAAATCCAATTAGTACATATTTATATTGACAGTATAATGGCTCATCAACACAATTGTAGCTTTATGGTGCCTATAAAAAGTTATAGCCAGGCCATAAAGTATAATACAGTAAAACATGTGGCCTTGATTCTGATGTCAAAAAAGTAACCAAGCATGTAGCAAAATGAATTGGCTTAGCTTCACAGTGATCCATCAAAAAGTATTACAGAAAAGATTGATCAAGGAATTAGGAAATATATGCAAATGAAAAAACTTAAACTACAGTATTGTACATACTCTCCCATTTGTACCCCACTGCCGACTTTAAAAACAAAAAGAATCAAGGATATACAATATGCACAATATTTTTTTGTAATTTTATTTATTGATTTTTAATTTCTAACCTGACTGTTGCCAAGTGGTCCCTAATACTGTAGACTTATTGGCATTTCAAAGCAAACTGAAGTTCCCAATGTAAAGAAGCAGACAGATTTCTCACTGTCCTCTTCTGGTTTTCAGAATAGTCCATTTCAGTAAAATCTGCGTCATCTGCATGCAATATCTGCAATGTCTAGTTATAATATTTATAAAACAAATTGAACAAATAAATATGAGTAACTCTTATATGCATGTGTTCAAAGAAATTAAGTCCAAAAATTTAAGGAAATTTTGAGATTATCAGAGATGGTGAACTACATCACATATGTTAACTGAAAACATACACTGGCTCATGCAAACATGGCAACCATTTTCGCAATGAAAATCCCATTTGATTCAAAATGCCAACAAGTTGACAGTGTTTGGGGACCCCCTAGCAATAATCAGGTTAGAACTTACACATCAATTAATGGGGCCCTGAGTGGCCGAGTGGTCTAAAGTGCTCTCCGTTACGGATCACTGCCATCTCACCTCTTGTCTGTGTGGGTTCGAGTCTCGGCTCGGCCAATGTGGGTATGCGAGAAAGCTTGCCAGTAGCTTCTCATGGGTCAGTGGATCTTTCTGGGGTTTTCCCAGGTTCTTCCTCCACCATTTATACTGGCCACCATGTATAGCCTATCTTGTGCTGAAAAATGGCGTTAAACCCTACAACAACAACAATACACCAATTAACGAAGTTACTAAGTTTTGTGAATATTTTTCTTCTTCTAAATCCTTGATGCCTTTTGTTTTAAAATAGGTTGGGGGAGGTTGTACAAACAAACGGGATGCTGTGAGAATATTATATGAAACCTTAACAAACTTAACTATGATCTGCTGATTAGATAAAGAGAATTAGTCAGTGGGATATATTTTCATTATATCTATGTTTGCTTCAGTTCACAATTGTTAATGACTGGTTTTTCAACAAATGTTTCTGCCCCTCCTACCCATATGGATCAGTGTTGACAACTGTAAAGAAATGATGTTCTGGTCATGACGTCGTTAAAAGATGCGTTGTATCCGGAAACAATTGCTTTTACATTCGAGTTTCCAATGACCTTTCCCACCGTGTGTTAGATATTTGGTCTGTTACGTTGCGTGTGACAACCATCCTTACATAACTGTATAAATACCTAACATGGGGAGCAAATTATATGGGGTGGTAAAGATCATAGGAAACTCGGACTACAGGAGTTTTTGACTGCCTCAACACAAGGTAACGTCAAACTTAAACTGCAAGACTAGACGACAAATAAGCAAACTTGATAAAAGCAACTAAAAGACAAAATGAAATTGGAAAGAGATAGTTTGAAAATTATCCGAGTATATCTCTGACTGAAACCATGAGTATGTTTCTCTCAGAATCGGCTGAAAATTAATACTTACAAGAAAAAATATGACGTTTCTAGTCACTACACTGTTATGTTAATACTATGTCGTTGTCATTGCAAAGCACACGGACCCTTTCTAAACGTGTTAAGCTTCTGTCAGATAGCGACTAATCGGTGTAATAATTAATCAGGCAATGATATGAGCGTAGAGTTGATTCGTAACTGTATCTTTAATGGTTCAGTTATGCTACAATTACACTCAATTTGCGATCAGTTAACCAAACTCTACATTGGCAATATTGGAATATACTAGCCTAAACTTATCATGGAAAAAAATACGATCCAATTAAGGAATGGACCACGTATGCCGCTAATTGGACGTCAGTATAGTAGTATCTGTGAGACCTTACAAAAACACATACTAATTTTATATCCTAGGTTTGATTGCCATTCGGTAGTAGAATGCCCAAATCTTATTCTACGCCCAGTCATCAATATCATCACATTTATGAGCTCTATTGTACTGGACATAGACAAGAAGAGCTAATATGAGCTTGTTGTATATTGTCTGCCCGTCAATCATCAGTTCGTTAGCATCCACAATCCTTTGAAAATCAGATAGTCCTACAATGTAAGCTGTCCCCCTCCCCCTTCGATATTTATGTTTTTGGGTTCAACGTCATTCTGCCTAAAGAATGGTGATGTATGTTCCATGGTCGACTGACAGGAATGAAAAGCCCAATTTACAGGAATATCCCACACTCTAGGCAGCACATGTATCAACGCTTCTCCAAAACTTGAAGTGTTGTTCTTAAAAGTGTTGTTCTAAAGTCAGACTTACTTACTCTGGTACGTTTTTTTAATAAATCCAAATTCTCACACAAGCAAATGGACGTGTTTTCAGGTTCCATTGACTCGCATTTCATTTGGCTGGAATATGATGGAAGCCAAGAATGCCAAAATCAGTTAAAAAGTGTGATAAGTATCTTGATTCAAATGAAGAAAAAGATATTAATATTGAAGAAAGTGTTTAAAAAGCTCATTTTGTTCAAGGTACATATGCTGGTGTTTCAAATGATGGTCTGTATTGTACTAATCTATCAACAGTACTGAAGAATCACTATAATATAATCTTGACAATGTCTTTACATAAATTCATAGGAATTCTGTAACTGCTATAAATGTCCAAATTGTCTTTAAATGAATTTACAGTATTCCATGACAGCTGTTAAATATGCAAATATCATTAAGTGAATTCACAGTATTTCCATCACAACTATTATTCCAATTCATCTTAAATATTTCAAGTACTGTAATTCCAATGAATGATTAAATAAAATAAATGAATCATCTAAGTATAACTGAATAACTTCCAAGACATCTATTTAGTACTAAGAATGCCAATTCTACATAATAATTCTCTTACATAGATAACTATTACACAATTACTAAAATATAATGATGGTTCCATGACTCGTTTACATTGCAAATCAAGTCAGTTAACAAGGTCAGCTGCTTATCACTAGCTAATCAGAAATAAGGTCATCTTGGCCTTGTAGAAAAACTGATCTGCAGTCAGATCATGCAATGTTTACTTCATCAATAGAACAATTCGGCCTTGAAACTTATGAATGGATCTACACACTATTTACAATAATGACTCATCTTAAAGTGTAAACTCATGATCTATGGGGAAAGTTAGCATTTAAAGTGTTAACCAAATAACCCTTACAAACTATGGTCATGAATAGGGTTAAAAATATACATGACAAAAATAACTGGTAGAAGCAAAATTACTGGTGGGAAATTTTCAAAAAATAGAAATTTACATGTTGATAGACATTGAACTTATTTCACAATATATAACCTACCTTATCAATAAGAAATCATTTCAACACTTCAATTGCAGGTATTTTTCCTCCCATATATCTGCTTTACCTTACACCTGACTGTATGACTAGAACAGTTAGACCTGGCCATAGGACTGTAGAACAATTACCCCTGGCTGTAGGACTCTGCAAGTTTTAAACCTGGCTGTAGACTATGGAACAATTACACATGCCTGCAGAACTGTGCAAGTTTACACCTGACTGTAGGACTTTAAAAAAAAAAACTATTTTAAGGGTGGTGCTCAGCCAAGAAGTTTGATCAAACTTATGATAACCTCGGACAGCTCATATTAACTGAAGAATTCAAGAATTGCATCCATCGTAATGACAAGACCTATAAGCAAAAGGTGGAATCTTTGGAAAATACTGCTCTTACAGCTAATGATTATACTTTGACTTGCAAAGTTTCATTTGTCAATAAGCCCTCCCTGCAGTGGTATTTTGGTAAAAAGAAAACCATCTCAGTCTCATACAAGTACTTTTCAGATCTCAGTCTGACTCAACTTTTAGGAATCAAATTTTTGATAAGATTAATCAGAAATCCTCAGCTGTTCCTACATGTATGTGCACTTATTGTAAGAAGAAGGGGCACATTATTTCTGATTGCTTCAGGTTGAAAAAGAAGCAACATATTAAAGACAAAGCTATTCGACTGTTCTTATTTCAAAGAGGTCAAGGTCATGGTTTTGTATTGAAAGCAATACGTTGGTTGGGTCAAATAAAGTCCACTCTGATTTTATTATGGAGAAATATGAACCATTCATGTCAAAAGGTTTTATATCACTTATTGGTGATACTGCCAAGCCTACTCCTGTTGAAATATTCAGGGAAACAGAAGCTTCATAGAGTCTTTTATTATCAGTATTGTGCCTTTGTATGAACAGTCTTCTTCTAATGAAAGTATTCTTATTCAGGGAGTAGAATGCGATTTTATTAATGTTCCTCTCCATTGTGTAAATTTGTCAGGCGACTTTATCTCAGGACATTGACTTCTTTACCCATTGAGGGTATTCATTTATTATTCGGCAGTGACCTAGCTGGAGATAAGGTCATGGCTGATCCACTTGTAACTGACAAGCCTTGTATGGATCAAAGAACTGATCTTTCAAAAATTAAATCCCTAATTTATACCCTGCTTATGCAGTTACCAGAGCTATGAAGGAGCTCTCAAGAATGATGATGATCAGGAAATTATTCCTTTAGATGACACATTTATTAGTTGGTCTTTTGATGAGGTCACTTTTGCTCCTAGCATTGATCAATCAAGAGGTATTGATCAAAGTGATTCTCTGTTTACTACTCATTCTCTTTATTCTAATCAGGGTGACAAAAGACAATCACTCATTGTCAGACAGGAACAAGATCCTGAAATCTGTTTGCTTGAGAGGCCACACAAGTACCAATCTGTTAGTTTGAGAAAAATGGGATCCTTATGAGAAAATGGAGACTGTATGAGGTACCTGTTGGTGATGAGTGATCAATGAGCTATCAGATTGTTGTTCCTGAGTCATGTTCACAGGAAATTCTTAGTTTAGCCATGAAACTCTCTTGCCAGGTCATTTAGGGGTCAATAAAATTTTAAGAATTTTATTGGTCAAAAATTAAAAGTGATGTTTCTAAATACTGTGGATCTTTGTGACACTTGTCAGATGGTAGGAAAACCCAATCAGATGATAGTTAAGGAATCTGCAACCTATTCCTGCATTTTATGGACCATTTAGAAGCATAATGATAGACTGTTAGTCCCTTACCTAAGACCAAGTCAGGCAACCAATACTTGTTCATCATAATGTGTGCTTCCACAAGATCTCCAGAGCCAATTTCTTTGAGGAAAAATAAAGCTAAAACCATAATAAAAGCTTTGATATTGGGGTTTTTCTTACACTGTTTGGCCTAAACCATTATGTCTAGTTTGATGACAGGTCAAATTTTATGCCTGGAATTTTCCAACAAGTTATGGATAACTTAAGCATCCAACAGTTTAAGTCTTCTGCTTATCACCCTGAAAATCAAGGAGTTTGGAAGGATTTCATCAAACTTTCAAGAATATGATTCTGTCATCTTGCTTTGATACAGGAAAAGATTGGGATGAAAGATTTCATGTGCTGTTGTTTTCTGTAAGTGAATCAGTTGAAGAATCATTAGGTTTTAGTCCTTTTGAACTAGTTTAAATTTGGACATACTGTCTGGTGACCATTGAAGTTATTAAAAGAGAAACTTCTTTGAATTGAAGATTCAGAAATAAATCTTCTTGACTGTGTCTCAGATTTTAAATATAACTTATCTAAAGGTTTGTCCAGTAGCAAGAACTAATCAGCACTCTACTCAGTCAAAATTTAAATTAAGGTATGACAAAAATACAAAGGTAATGAGTTTTCAGCCCAAGGATAGAGTTCTGGCTCCCTTGCCCATACCTCTGAATCCTCTTCAGGCTAAGTATTAACTAAAGGTTGAAAAGATAGTGACTTTAATTAGTGGAAGTAGGAAACAGAAACAACTTTGCCATATAATTATGTTAAATGAGTATGTTGATAGAGACAGCCCAGTTAATCATTCAATTAATTTAGCTTTACCTGTCCCACACAGTGAGGATTTAAAGGATGGAATGGAATCTGAATGTAGTGACTGGTGTAACTAATCTTTGGAATTCATAAATATTTATAGGTTATTGATTTGTATGGGAATATATGAACAAGTTTTTCTGAGTATACTGCATGACCTTGGGAGTGCAATATTAGTAAATAAAAATTAGTTTATTTTTTTCCATACAAATGCAGCAGCCATTTAGGTATATATTCATTTTGTTTTTCTGCTTCAGGCTTAATAATAACAAGAATACACTACAAGACACAAAGTTATTGAATTTATGCTGTATTCCAAAATAAATACACAACCATAGACTCATAAATACGCAGTAACAATATTAATGATTACATAGTACTGCCCAGTGACATTTGAAATTCATCACACGCTCAACGTTGGTTTTTAAAAAAATCTTTTGGTGTACTTGAAATTTAGAGTAATATTGTGAATGAATGCACATTGAAAGAACTTTTCCAGCTGGTCTAGAATGGATAGATTTAATTTCTCTGTTGATCCAACTAAATTTTGCTTTTCTGCTTGTGATGGACTAGATTTTTTTGTTATATCTGAATCATTTCTGTACAGTGTACATGTGATTTGAGCAGTGGACTGGCATTGAATCAACCACACCTCTATTCTTGTTTTATTATTGATTGTTTGGAATCATAATGTTTGAAACATATTAATTATTTTAATTGAAATTATCAGTGAGACACTATTTTGAGTGCAGTAGGGAGAATGTGATTTGAGTTGGAAATGCAGTTGAAATTACAGGACAGTTTTGCTGTGTGTATTGTTACATGTCTATGCTCTTAAAATTAGTAACAGAAAAGAGTGAAAGACAACAAGCTTTGTAAAATTTAACAAATAATTTATTTCCCTAAAATACAAAGTGAAAATGAGCAACAAGAACTTACAGTATTGCGAATTAAATCCCCAAATAATCCAAGAATTAAAGACACAAGTCCTAGTAATTTAAAGTCCTGAATAAAATTCAGTAAATGACCTGCAGAGATCCAAAACTGAAGTCAATGATGTGACTGTTATAGCCTACAGAATGCTGATGTGTCAACAGTCTTTTGTTGAATCACAGTAATATAATTCCAGGTAATAAATTCCAGTGAATGCCTTTATCCAAGAATTTTATCAGAGCACTTTTGTATTTCTAGAGAAAATAATCACTTGAATTCAGTAATTTGAAGAAAATAAAATTCAGCCCAAACTGGTCGCAACATAATACAACGTGAAGGTGCTAGTGTTAAAGCACGAATGGTAAAATCCTCACAGTCACAAGATTATATAGTTCTCTACTTGACCTCAGGTTACAATTAGCGTTTTCTAAAAAAAGAACATTACCTAATCTAAAATTACCTTCTAGAATGATCTAATGAGCCTTGTTTACTTACAACACAATAATCTGTAAAATTCACTTAGGAATCTCCACAACCCTGACCCAAAGCAATATATTTACTTCTTGTTTACCTGAATAATAATCCTGATATTAAGCTCATACACTGAGAAGATTTTAGCTACGTGTTAGTTGTTGACATAAATGAAATAAAAATTTTTTTTAAAAAAATGTCAATCAGGTCAAGCAGAAATGAACTCAGTTTTGGACATGGTCAAGTCCAGCATACAGTGTTACATTACCATTGCATGTAATGAAATAATTTTAGCTTTTTTGTTTTTGTTTTTTAAACTAACAAATAAACAAATTAAATATACATAACAGTATCAAGTTTGGGAATGAATGACATGGGTCATGTCATTTTCATTAGCTAAACTAAGAAAATACATTTTGGGGAAATTCAGGATGCATAAATGCAAGTATATGTATTGCCATTCTGATTATCAGCTAAAGAAGACTTGTGTTTATGCCCTGTCATATACATGCTTGCTGTTGGAGAGACCCGGGCTATGACCTGTATGGCTTCTATCACTAGCCTAACATTGTAATAAAATAGTTAAATGGAGAAAATTGCAAAGCAGCTGTTGTGTGACAGTCCATTTAGCCAGCAGAAATAATACTTCTTCATCATCTTGGCTTATTGGTTCTGATGCTCTTAGTTTCCTACAAAAACCTTCAGTTGCATTTTTTTTTTTTTGAATTTAGTGTTTTGACTGACTTGTAAAACGGTACATCTCTAATAGATATGTGATAGCCCTTGGCGTCAATATGCATTTTTATGCTATTTTTTTTATAGATCCTAGAGAGCACCAGTCATAGTCTGGACCATTCTATTTGCAAAAATTTATGAATATTTCTCCTAAATAAGTGTTTAAATGACCAAAATGGTATTTTCAATTACTGTGGCTCTTAAATTTGTTGTTGACATTGTTAATATCACATTCATTCATTTGCTTGTTTGAAAGTTTCATTTGTGACTCAGTGAACTTGTCCACATCATTAACTTCATTATCTCTTCTTTCAAATGGACAAAACAGCTTGTTTAGTTCATTCACAAATTTAATCAATAAAAAGCTAAAAGTATCTACTACATGGTGTACATGGTTTGTTTACAAAGTAGTTCCTAATACATGATACTGTTTTTAGACACGTGATGCAGTATGAAGCCATGTAATATGAGAAAATACTGCATGATTCTGACAATGTAAAGTTAACGGAGAAAACAATTAACATATAATAATGAACAATCTGGACCAGAAATTTCCACATTCTATATCCTCAGTCTAACATGAACAAATAAAATATAACATGATGTTGAAATTGTAGGTTCTACATCTGTGAAACCTCTCAAGCAGGAATGTTGGAGAAAAGACATTCAGTATTTGCTGGAGAATGATTTTATTTGAACCAAGTGAAAGTTACTGGAGTTCACCATGTATTCTTGTACCAAAACCAGATAATACTTTCCAAATATGTACTGACTGTAGAAAAGTGAACAGTGACACTGTAATGGATTCATTTTTCAGTGCCAAGAACAGATGATTTCATTAACAAAATTGGAAATCAAAACTATGTCACCAAGTTTAACATTTTGAAAGTATTCTGGTAAATTCCACTCATGGAGAGAGCGAAAGAAATTTCAGCATTTGCAACTCCAGATTTATCAATATAAAATGATGCCATTTGGTATGAAAAATTTTCCATTAACATTCCATCATTTAATGAACATAATAGCATATGGTCTTGATAATTATGATGCTTACATGTACATCGATGATGTCATCATCAACAACAATACCTGGAAATATTATTTACAAAACATTTTGAAATTCTTTTGATTTACTCATTGATGCAAATTTGACAATTAATTTAGATAAAGGAATGTTTTGCCATGCTTGTGTTACATTTTTAGGACATATAGTGGGACATGGTAAAGTTAAGCCTGTAGAAGTTAAGGTTAAGGCTATCTCTGAATTACCAGTGCCTATTAGTAGAAAGCAACTGATGCAATTTGGGAGTATGGCTGGATACTAGTGGAACTTTGCTCCAATTTTTCCATAATTACTGAACCCCTTACCAATTTATTGAGTAAGAAAACCAAGTTCATTGGTGTGACAAATATCAGGAGGCATTAGATAAATTAAAGGCGATTCTTAAAGATGCACCAGTTATTTCAGCTCCAGATTTCAGTCACACATCTAAAATGTCTGTTGATGCAAGTGATGTAGACGCTGGTGGAGTTGATCCAAGAAGACATTAATGTTGTGGATCATCCAGTATGCTATTTTTTGTAAAAGAAAAATAAGCATCAGAGAAATTATTCCACAATTGAGAAGGAATATTCAGCTTTGATATTGGCTTTGTAACACTTTGAAGTGTATATTTTTTTCAGCTCCTTTCCAATTATTGTGTTTAATGATCACAACCCCCTTACTTTTATTAACAAAATGAAAAACTAATAAAGAGATTGTAAAGGTTGAGTTTGATGTTACAGAGATGTAATATAGACATTGTGAAGGTTGAGTTTGATGTTGCAGAATTACAATATAAACATTATGCACATCAAGGGATAATCTGATTACAGATGCACTTTCTCATGTATAGAAGTACTGTATAATATATTGCTTTATTTTGTATATATTTTGTGACATTCATAATACATTTTCATACATATTTTTAATAGTTATTGTATCATATGTATATTTGACTAATATGTGAAAGAAAGCTTTATTATATAAATCTTTTATTTTCTTTATGAGGGGAGGCGTTTATCTGTAATGTGTGTTTAACTTTTGCTAATGATTGTAGATTGCAGGGTTATTTGTAAACACCATATCACATAGCTAACTTTTGTCAATAATTATAGATTGATACTTTAAGATAATTGTAAACATGTTTACATAGCCTGTTGACTTTAGAATGTTCTAGAAAGTAAAATTATTTACAAATTTGATGGTAAAATGACCCACATGCCGGTGATCTTAATGTGACTTAGTTTTTTTTATATAAGGTTGTGATCAAAAAAAGGATTATTTCATATCAGTCTTTGTGGAATCACTTTTTGTTGTGTTCAGATATAATTTGAGAGGAATTATTTATTGTTTATTCATTGGAATTACAAATTGCTTATTGAGATTTGGGACAAAAACATTATTTTGAGATTTTTTGAATTCATTTAAAGTCATTTTGCATTATATAACTGTGATACAGCAAGGCTATTGCTACATTGTAATAGATCATTTAGGATTATTTGGGATTTAATTCACAATACTGTGAGTTCCTTATAAATTATCATTTTATGACTTATAGAATTAAATTATTCATTGAATTTTTCCAAAACTTGTTGGTTTTGCCTTTTCTGTTACTAGTTTAAGACCACAGAGTCGTAACAGTAACATTTTTCTTTACTCTGGACTACTTTTGGGAAAATATCTTGAACAACAGTCAAAATGGTTTGTCTTTTTTAGAATTAAATTTGTTGTTGCTCTCCTTCTGCACTGGTTGGAGGTTTATATTGAAACTTTGTAAACTAGATATGTGGTTGGTGTAGATGTTTGATAATGACTTACATTTAACCTGTTTTACCACTCTGGCAGCTTAGTGGTTAGAGCGTCCGCCTCAGATGCAGGAGGTCATGGGTTCGATCCCTGGATGAGTCATACCGAAGACTTATAAAAATGGTACTAACAGCTGCCTCGCTTGGCGCTCAGCATTAAGAGGTTAGTGTTAGGACTGGTCAGCCTGGTGTCAGATACTGTGACTGGGTGGGACATCATGCTACATATCTGTGGCATGATGCCCCGGCACTAGACATCACTATAAACTGCCACTCTACAAACATCTTAGCAATATGACTGAAAAATTGTTAAAGCTACATTAAAAATACAAATCACACACACACACACACACACACACACACAAACACACACACACACACACACACACACACACACAAACTAGCCAGTTTTAAGAGACATTTCATGAAAAATGTTAAAATGACAGGATATTTTGGAAATTGAGTTCATTGTTGTTTCTCTAACATCATATGGAGGATTATATTGAAATTTCTTAGGGTATATACATGGCTGAAACAGTTTATTTTAAAACATTTAAATGGTACTTTGGGAAGTCAGTTCATCATCACTTCTCCAACATCAGAATATTAAAATGTTTAGGCTAGATATTGTTTAATTTAAATGTTTAGGCATAGATATTGTTTAATTTAAAGGTTTAGGCTAGATATTGTTTAATTTATATGTTTAGGCTAGATATTGTTTAATTTAAATGTTTAGGCTAGATATTGTTTAATTTAAATGTTTAGGCTAGATATTGTTTAATTTAAATGTTTTACTATATTCTTCGGCACATTTTTGTAGAAATTTCTTGAAAAATTGTTGAAAAGTGGTATTTAGGGAATCTAGTTCCACATTGCCTTTCCTTAAACACTGGTTTGAAGATTATATTCAGACTTATAGGCTAGATATGTGGTTTGTTTAGATGTGGAATAAAGTTTAACTTATTTCTCCATTGGTCCATTTTTGGGTAAATTTCTTTAAGTGTTCTCAGAAAAAGGGAGTTTCAAGAATTAAGTTTGCTATTGCTTCTCCTTAGTTGCTTGAAGAATTTTGTTGTCCCAGCACTTCTGTGTAGAACAAGGATGTTGTTGCCCCTGTGTTTCTGTCTGTCCATTATTTCATCCATTTGTCCATTTGTCGGTATCTCCTTACATAACAAAATTTGTCATCACTTCTCAACACACACAACTTGGAGGATTTTAATGAAATATTGTTGGTGGGATACATATAAATGTTTGTTGTAGATGTACAGTAAGGTTTTTGTTTTTGTTTTGGTCCATTTTGGGTGACATTCCTTGAAAAGCTGTTCAGAGAGTTAGGGTTAGGATTAGGGTTTATAGTTAGAGAATTCAGATTCACTTGTCCTCCAACAGCCACTTTGATAATTTTATTAAAACTTTGTGTGCTGGATATATAGCTGGTGCAGTTGTGCATCAAGTTTTGTGTTTTTCCTCTGGACCTTTCTTGGAGCCATTTCTTCAAAAAATTGTCCACAAAGGTGGTATTGGGGGATTCAGTTCATAATTACGTGTTTCACACTGTTTGGAAGATTTTATAGATACTTTCTAGGCTAGATATGTGTTTGGTGTAATAAAAGTTTGCTTTCTTCCTCTGACACGTTATTAGGGAAAATTTTTAAAAAATGTTCCAGCAAAAGTGGGTTCAGATTTGGGGGGGGGGGGTTTGTGAGTTTAATGCCATCTTCCAGCACATTGATAGGCTATACATGCCATCTGGTGGAGGAAGAACCACTGACCCATGGGAAGCAACTGGCAAGCCTTCCCATATACCCACAGTGGCCAAGCCCAAGAATCAAACCATCATGGTCAGAGGTGATATGCTGCTGTTAGAAAAGAAACAAAAAATTAAGAAAAAAATTATAATTGTTATGTGTTGCAAGTATTGCATAATCAATGTCTTGAGCCACGTGTTTTTATTTTTCTAAATATGAATATGTTTATGAGGGCAATGGGGTGCCCAGTTGACTCTAAATGCACAAGCAGGGTATAAATTAGGGATTTAATTTTCAACAGGAAAGGAAGCAGATACTGCTTTACTGCTTGGTTCTCTTGATATTCCAAAATGTTTACCCAATTTATTGCATATGAAAATTGCTTTACTTCAGTATTTACAAGGAGGATTCTCTTCTTGGAAATCATGCATGTATTCACAGAAATATGACCACCTTTCTCATGATACTAGAAGAACATAATTTATAAATCCCAGTATTTCAAATACTGATTGAAAATTGTGTAACAAAATATGGAAACTATTGCTACCAGCAATACAAAAAAGACTGTGCATGATATAATAAGGTCTTTATTCACCTACAGGTATAACTTTATTTAAACATTTACCGAGGCTTGAAATCAGTTGAAAACTTTAATACCAAAGAGTATACATACAAAATATATAATTACTAATGATATCTCCATGACAAATTCAAATTCATATAATTACTAATGATATCTCCATGACAAATTCAAATTCATATAATTACTAATGATATCTCCATGACAAATTCAAATTCATATAATTACTAATGATATCTCCATGACAAATTCAAATTCATATAATTACTAATGATATCTCTAGGACAAATACAAATTCATATAATTACTAGTGATAGCTTTAGGACAAATTAAAATTACCTAATTATAATTACCAAAATATCTTCCGGACAAATACAGATTCATTCTAATTACCAACAATGCCTCCAGAACAAATACAAATTATATCTAATGGTGGATTTTGCTCTGTGGAGATTAGAAACAAAACTGATTCCATATCTAAGGATGGATTCAAAGACTCATCTGCCAGATAAGGGTTTGTGTGTGTGTGTGTGTGATTGGGTGGTACCACTCAAGTATATATTTCCTTTGATCTTTTGTCTTGTTGTACTTCATGTTTAAGTTTTAATTGGAAGAATGTGCCTTCTTAGGGTCAGGTAGAGGGAGTGTCTTAAGGTGTGGTTATG
Source organism: Megalonaias nervosa (assembly GCA_016617855.1). Lineage (NCBI taxonomy): Eukaryota > Metazoa > Mollusca > Bivalvia > Unionida > Unionidae > Megalonaias > Megalonaias nervosa. The sequence continues at coordinate 141,900 of JAECUM010006198.1, forward strand.
GTGGGAATCAACATAATTGAAATAGTTTTACTTTATAAAATAAGTTTTCAAAGAAATCATACAAATAGAGTATTTATCTGATCACATTTCCATACATAATCTGTGCTTAACAAATTGAATAACATCTAGAGCATTAATCTATCAATATATAAAATAAACTGTGCTTTTTATAAATCTAGAACATTAGTCTATCAATACATGAATATTTGGGGTCCCAAGTGGCCAAGTTGTCTAAAGTACTTGCCTTTACCAATCACTGCCATCTCACCTCTGTCTGTTGGGGCTTGTGTCTCAGATTCAGCTAATATGGGTATGTGGGAATGCGGCCAGTAGCCTCTCATGGGTTGGTGATTCTTACTGGGTTTTCCTCAGGTTCTTCCTCCACCAGTTATACTGGCTGCCATACGTAGTCTATCTTGCACTGAGAAATGGCATTAAACCACAAAACAACAAAAACAACATATAGACATGGTGCTTAACAAATCAGATCTAGAGCATGAATCTATCAATATAATAATAGATACTGCATAGTAAATCAAATCTAGTGTATTAACATGTAAATGTACAAATAGACACTGCTTAAAAATTAAATGTAAAGCATTAATCTATCAATATACAAATAGATGGATAAATTATCCTTTTTGCTCATGTGTCTTTTTACATGCTAATTAGAATATTACTATTTATTAACCTACTTTGCAAATTTAGGGCCTGAAACTGAATGATTTCAATCATGTATATTTCAGGGTATTGATTAAAATATTGTTATGTATATTTAATTTGCATTTTTTATTTTTTTTTTAAATTTCATTATATGCTAATATAACATTGTATCTAACAGCTGACCTTGTCCAAGATCAGTGACAGTTTTGTAAACAAAATTGGATAGCTATTAGGATTATTATCTTAAGCTGAGTCAAGGACATTTGTATTTCTTCACATAGCTAGATCTTGTGTATGTGATGTGTGTCACATGTTTTATTGTAACAGACTTTCTAATTGTTCTAGAACAACGAACTTTTGACCCTCAACTGGGTTTTCTTTTTATGTCTTAGATGAATCTTGTTCACTGGAAAATTAGTCATTCATGCAATAACATCTGAGCAGAATCAAGTTGTATTATTGTTGTACATTTTTTTGATTTGCATGAAATTATTTAATTCAAATTATTCTTCTCTGGGAATACAGAGTGCTCCAAAATAATGTTCTCGGACATAGAGACATGGATTTATAGTGAAATTCAAATAAGGATATATTCTTTGATTGTATTATGTTCTTGGATTGTATTATTGTGATCCAACAAAAGACTGCATACATTAAAATACCCATTGTTACACATTGAAATATCCATTGGTACATGAAATACCTATTGGTATACATTAAAATAACCATTGGTACACATTAAAATGCCCATTGTTACTCTGAAATACCCACTGTTATGCAATGAAATACCCAATGGTATAAATTAAAATACCCCATTATATACATTGAAATACCCATTGTTACACTGAAATGACCATTGTTATGCACTGAAATACCCAGTGGTACACAAGGAAATGCCTATTCATATACATTAAAATACCCATTGTTATAATGAAATATTAAATTAAAATGAAATATTAATTGTTATACACTGAAATACCCAACAGGTCACATTAAAATACCCATTATTACACACTGAAATTCTCATTGTTACAAAGTCATTGAAATATCTATAGTTAACATATTAAAATTCTCAAAGTTACATAATGAAATTCTCATTGTTACACATTGAAATACCCATTGTTGTACACTGAAATAACCATTGTTATACACTGAAAAAAGCCATTGTTATACACTGAAATACCCATTGTTATACAGTGAAATACCCATTGTTACACTGAAATACCCATTGTTATGCACTGAAAAATACATTGTTATACACTGAAAAACCATTGTTATACACTGCAGTACCCATTGTTATACACTGAAATATACATTGTTATATGCTGAAATTAGGGCAAATCATTGATACGGATGTTCTGTCCCAGATGATCACAAGAGACAGCCTCTTATCTGAAATATTGTTTCACCACCTGGATACCTGTAATCATGTCACTTGATGCACGACAACATAAATATCTGTAATTATGTCACCTAACATATGACCACCTGGATATTTGTAATTATATCACCTAAAATACAAACCAAAGAATGAGCAAATGACAAATGCTCCAGATAGCTGATAAGTAGCATGGAGATGCAGGTTATCAAATGATTACATATAAATTACTAGGCTGCATGTTGTGGTTAGTATCCTGGTGTGGTGATGGAAATAATCAAAGGAAAAAAGAGATGATGGGGAGGAGGGGGGTCACCCCTTTTGTTCCCCACTGGATCTACACCTGATGCCAGATATGAAACTCAGGAGACTGCAGAATGACTGGTATAATATCAGACTTTATATGTATGTAGACAAGATCTGTTAGGCCAGTGATCAGTTTATTTGACTTTCACCCAATAATAAAACTTCAGTTTTATATTTTTGGTTGGTTGATGGGGAGTCTGTTTGTACAATGTATTTACTACTAAAACTACTTAAAATTGTATCAGTTTCAATGAATATTGTTTTTTGTTTCAGTGGGGACGTACAAGATTCGAGGAAATGAAGTGATTTTGGAAACCCTGAAGACGGCTCTGGAGTCAGGATATAGGTCTATAGGTAATCAGGATATAGGTCTATAAGTAATCTACCTCAGCTTGAAGCATTAACCAATCACCAGGCACCATTGTTCATAAACTGTATAGTCTCAAAATATGAAGAAGTCCAGTATACTGTGGACCAAATACATGTACCTGTAGTTTTGAATTTTGCATCTTACTGTAGAAGATGTTACAGGACCTAATACTGTAACTTGGACTTAGAACTTCATTGCATTTGTAGATATTTACATTAATACTGTTACGACTCTGTGGTCACAAACTTAAGTAACAGAAAAGAAACAAAACCAAGAAGTTTTGTAAAACTTAACAAACAGTTTAATTATCAAAGTTATAAATGAAAAGTGTGAGAGGAACTTGTAGTATTATGAAGTGAATCCAAATCAGTTCTTATAATGGTCTACGATAGTCCTAAACAAAATGAAAAGTCCAGTATAATTTTCAATACCGGAAATGTTTTGGTCCTCCAAGAACCATGACATTGTCAAGATGACGTTGTACAGAATTCTTTTGAATAATTTATAACAGTTCCATAATAATATTATAGTGCAAATAATGAGCACTTTCTGTTTCCATTGAACAGTCCAAACAAATGTTTTTCCTCTTGAAAAATGTCTAAGTACAACATAAAACATGTCAGCAGACTTACATCAGGAACACAATAAGTGTGAATGACTCCAAAAATCGGAATGAAACTGAATGCTCAATATTCTCTTTATATACACCATATATTGCAACTTTACTTTGCAATAGACCACGTGTGACAACATACACTATTGATTTTTGACAAACTAAGCATATTCATGTCACCAAGTGCAACCAGTGGGAAACCACAGAATTATTCTTGAAACTTCCATATCCCATCAGTCACTGAGAAACTACGCCATAGGCACTATTTTAAATCTTATTATTAAGATTTTTATTAATAATTATCAACATGTATGTAAACATCTATTTATAGATCCTATGTAATTTGCATTCTTAACAGAGCCAAATCATGTACACAACTTATAACAAAAGATATTTTATACAGTTTACAACCATGAATAAAAATTGTGAAAATTAAATAAAATCATGTCCCAGGAGTTACAGAAAATATAGATATACATAACAATACAATACTTGCATTGTTATGTATATCTATAATATGTGTATTATTTTTTTGATTCTATTAATACTTTAATCTATGATCATAGATTTGCACTTTAAAGAAGATGCCATTCTTGTATAGTGCGTAAAATTCATGAGTTCAAAGGCTGAGTTGTATTAATAATCCAAGTAAACATCACATGATCTGATCTTCAAGACATGAGTTCTTGAGAGGCCCAGCTGAACTAAATTCTGATTGGTCATTGTTAAAGCAGCTGATCTTGTTTTCATACTGACCGTGTATGAAAAATAAAGGGATCGTACCTGAACAAGTTCTACATAACACACGCTACTCGACAACCTAACGATACAAATGTACAAAGTAAACGTATATTTTCTGTCTCATTCTGCTCTCAACTCAAGGATCTAATTACAATAAAAATAAAAGTACTCAGTGGGCAAGCTTATCAGCATTTAGAGCATATGTAGCTGTTATGTTGTGTAATGTTGGCAAAATGATTAAGATGGTTTGAACATGTATTATGGGTATTATTTATTGGTAAATTGTATGCAATGATACAAGTCCACATTATCAAGTAATTAAGTGCAACTTGTATTTTTACAGCAACAATAACCTCATTATCAAATTGCAATAATAAATAAAGAGCTTGAAATCACGTTTTAGTTAATGCATGTGAGAACATGCTTGTGTGTGTATGAGAGAGAGAGAGAGAGAGAGAGAGCAAACAAAATTTTGTCAGTGTACAAGACCATATCTATTCAGGATGGTTTTTATTTGTAGCTTTTGCAAAGAGAAAAAAAACTATATTCATGTGACCTGACAAGTGTGATAATCCTCATGTATTACGACCCTACTATATTCTATTATCACTAAACACTGCTAAATCAACAATTCATTCTTGTTTTAATTACGATGTACATTGTCACAACAACCACATGGCTATGCAGTGTTATTTACACGGTAATTAAACATGCTTAGCGCTTTGGTTATTCCAGTTGAAACCAGATTGAGGGCAGGAATCGACAGAAGAGGTCAAATCAGTGAGGCTGCCAGTAGGGAAATGAGGCTTGCTTTAGGGAAATGAAAATCTGTCAATGTGCTATTGAAGCTGTTGTCCATACAGCAGATGTTATAAGGACAAGCGATCATACGCATTACTTGTTATTCGAACTTGCCAATAAAGACAATAGTG
>JAECUM010006199.1:0-96450 GCA_016617855.1 Megalonaias nervosa
TTGTGTTTAATGGAGTAGATAATTATACTTTACAGAATATTTATTATACTTGGTGTTCAGGGGATATGGATATGATTAAGTTTAAAAACTTCTTTTCAAAAGCACAATCTGCTCCGTTCGGATTTATAACAATAAATCTTCATGACCAAAGATCCAGATATCGTATAGGTCTGGATAAAATCTTTGGTTAATCTGTGATTAACTCTGCTCCTCCTCTGCTAGATAATTATTTCCCCTTTCTATGTATGTCTGTATGTATGCATGTTTGTCTGTATTTTAATTTATCAAAAATAATCAGTAGATCCCAGCGATTACCCTTCAATGGAGCCCCTCGATAGCCTGTGTGACTTTCATGGGGTCCTTACATTGTCATTCTCTCTCTTATGACTATTATGCGGCACTCCCATGTTCTGTTTCTTTTGGCTAACACCCTTTCTGGATGTTTATTTGGGGGTTCTTCCATGGGGCAGAGAGCTCAAGGCATACTACTGATTATTTTGGGGGGGGGGGGTATTGCATAGACACACCTTCCGGCGAATTTCTAATCGACGAAAGTGAAATATTAGCAATTCAGAAGGCTGTCTAGGCATTGCGATTTCGATAAAACCCCACGAAACCCCGGGGTAGAATTCCAAAATAGAATCCGACCACGAGATACGTGGTGGTTTATCGAAATCTCAGGGGATGCCTCCCCCCCCTACTTATTAAAAGATATGGGCGACCCGGGGACCCGAACCCATCTCGGCGAGATCTGGGGTCGAACCGCAAACATCAGTATTAAAGTTTCCAACAACTTTAACATTGAGCTAACGAACTCGACTACAAATATACGTTTTAGAAATTATTATATGTGGTTATTGTGCAATAGCATTTGATATCTGATTTTACAAATAAATAAATATTTATAATTTTATTAAGATATTTTGCCATTATATATATGAACCGATTAAAATGTATTATATTTAAAATTAAAACACGGAAATAAACTGCACACAAATACCTGGACTATCGATAAACACAACTATTGTTTGAACTACTACGTCACACGTCCTTGAAAAATCGGTACGCATACCTATCTCAGTACATATATTATGTATGACTCACTTCACACTGCATATACATGCAATAGTTGATCTGGATAAATTCATAGCAGCAGGAAGGGTGAATGACCACATATGTGTGTAAGATAACAGCAGACAAGAGGGGAAGATGATATGCACGGTATGGCAGTCGAACCCTACACATTTGTCTTAATCATAATGCAAAATTTGCTCGAAACCAATTTGTAGGGTCCACCGCAGCAAGGGGGGTGGGGGGTGGACAGACATTTGGTAATGAATATGTTTGCCTGATGATTAAGACAAATGATTTCGCGGTATGGCAGTCGAACAGACCACTTGCCTCAATTATCACTAAAATTTGGCTTAATTATAAGAGTGGTCTGTTCACCCTTCCTGCTGCTTGTTTAAACACATGATGATGATGATGATGATGATGATGATGATGATGATGATGATGATGCATGGCGGTGGTAGTCGTCGTGATAGTGGGTGTCGTCCAACGAATGATAAGAAAAGAGCCGAAATATTTAATCAGCTGGCCTGGAAAGGTAATTGCAATCTGGTATTGATGGATATAATTTTCTATTTGTCATTATGCTTACATGCGCTTGAACAAGGTTAAATTCTAATGATAATATATTGTAACAATTGTCCAATTTTCATTTTAATAAGGCACTCCATAACATTGCGAGAATACAAAACTTAGGAAAAGGTGATAATAAAAAGTTATACTAACAAAAAATGACGAAAGAAAGTGACGAAGGCTAATAAAGATAAATAATTTATAATATCATTTAAATGAAAATTGCTTAAGAGAATGTTAATGGGTAATCATAAATGAGTGAAAATATAAGCGAATTTACCAAACTTAACGAGGTCGCATGTTCTAACCCCGGCCGGGTCAAACCAAAGACTTATTAAAAGGGTACTAACATCTGTCTCGCTAGGCGCTCAGCATTAAGGGTTAGTTTTAGGACTGGTCGGCCTGGTGGCAGGTTAATGTGACTGGGTGGGACATTATGCTACATGTCTGCGGCATGATGCCACAGTGCTAGACATCACTGTAAACTGCTACACTTCAGACATCGTAGCGATATGACTGAGCAATTGTTAAAGCTACGTTAAAAATCCAAATTACAAACACACACATGCATAGATTTTATCGTTCCTTTCAATATTATTGTACTTTTCAAGAGTATGTTATGAATGATAGTATGTCACAAGAGTATTCAGGTACTGAAAGGAAATTCCTGATATAACAACAATAAATCAGCGATATATATATATATATATATATATATATATATATATATATATATATATATATATATATATATATATATATATATAATCCTTGTTTATAAATCTGATATACAATGATGGTCCATAAATGAAACATGCAAATGTGTACGCATTATAACAATACATAATAAAGTTATAACTCATATATGGTAATTTGTGGCTACCACACTTGTTTAAACACATTCACCAAACTCCGTTATCATTAACCTACAAAGTACACAAAATGTGTGAAACAGAATTTGTTAATCTTGACTCTCTAAAAATTAATTTCGACACCTTCTCAAACACATATCACTGAGGCATTCTAAGCAAATACAACCAGACGATACGCAGTTTGACCCCTTAACTAATCGATGTATGAAAGTAACAATTTTCTAACATAAATAAAAAGACAAAAAAATTATGTGGACCATTTTTAGACATCAACTGGTAATTCCATTGGTTGTCGAAAGTTCTCCTATGATTTTACATCTGCGACATAATTAGGTTATTTAAATACCCAACCGTTAGTAGTAAGGGAAAGTGTTGGTTCTAGTCCAGAGACCCCTAACCCTCCAACCCCCCAACAAATACAGATCGACCACCTCGTCAACACCCCATGATCACTATCTTATCGATGACAAAAACATATGATGTATCATCATCAATGTCATCATCCTTTGAGAACTATCTTATATGACAAATATTCGATGACCGTACTTGTTTGGGGATTTTAGGGCTCTCTGAGCTATAACCAACACTCCCCCTTACTATTGAAGATTTCATTAAGATTATTTTAAAGTTTAGACAAAATTTCATACCCTATCATTATCATACTTTTTTGATAATCTTTTTCATACCTGCTGACTCTCATTGGTAGAATATCTGTCAACATACTTCTAGCTCAAGGACCTCTCCCCACCCTCCAAACAAATATAAATCACCACCTCAGAGATGACCCAATCAGGCAAAAGATAGAGAATATCCAATAGCTTTTCCAGAATATTCTAGTATAAAGTAGAAGATAGGGAATTTCCAGAATAACTCAATCACGTGATTTTCCAGAATGTTCTAGTATCGGGTGAAAGATAGGGAATTTCCAGAATAACTCAATCACGTGATTTTCTAGAATGTTCTAGAATCAGGCAGAAGATAAGGAATTTCCAAACGGATTTTCCAGAATAACAGTATAAAAGGCGGTCAGAATTTTCTTCTAGCCATTGCACTGCTACACTTTCAAGAGGACATCTTCACCAAGCGAACAGGTAAGTGAAAATTTTGTAAGATTATTTCTAAAGTTTAGACAAAATTTCAGACCCTATCATTATCATACTTTTTTTTGATAATCTTTTTCATACCTGCCGACTCTCATTGGTAGAATATCTGTTAACATACTGTCAATAGTACGAAACTCAAGACCTCTCCCAACCCCTCCAAACAAATATAAATCTCTAACCCAACAAGACTTTTATGTTTTTAGCTAGGAGATTTCTACCTCAAACACCTATAGCATTTGTCACTGTCAAAATTTCAAACATTGTTCATGCCTCATCACCAATGATCAATGTTTCAACCGTTCATATTAGAAATATTTCATCATCATCGCGATAATAGAGACTAAATTTTACTTTACCACTCACACAGCGACGACATTCGAACAAATCTTTTATTTGTGGTTTGTTGAGAGGATATGTTTTGTCGATAAAATATACTTTTGACCGATCGAGATCGATGGTAAGTTTAGTATATTTTTGTTGACTTATCGGATCATGAAAGTTTTTAAATTCTGCTGATAACTTCTGGCTCAATTGTTCAAGGTAATTGAAATACTCGCTGTCATCAGATCTGATAAGCGAAAGTTTTAGCTTGTCACGAGCTGTGGTAAAACATATACCTGATATTTCATTATTAATTTCAACTGTCAACTGTTTGCCGTCTATCATTAGATATTTGATCTTGCTATTGTAGCTATTTGTCACTGTCAAATTTTCAAACATTATTTTTATTGTTCACACAACATTTCATACCCTAGCCGTCGAATATGATATCAAGTATAGATCTATCATCAAAACAATACCCAAGTGCAAATGTATCTACTCCATTTTCACAATAACGTTTGTCGTCAAAATTACTCAATCCGCGTTTGATAATGACATCTGTTTCGAGTTTATGAAGATTCGTTCGAATAGCCATTGCTCTTATAATACTAACGCCGCCGTCAAGCGCGTACTTGTAATCATCAAATTTCATAAACTTTTTAACAAAATCGCGAGGCAGACCTTTTGCCTTTTTCGTTATTTTATTATTGTCTGCGCAATCCGATAAAGTATTTGATGATGCTTGAGTTCATTTCATCTTTGAACTTACCAATAACCTTTTTATTATGTCATCATGAAATTTACTGTCACGAGGGTAATCGGAAAGATCAAACAGATGTCGATTATCGTATATATCCTGATAGACGTCCTCACATTCAATTTCATACACGAGCGAGTCGGTATCAGTAAACAATAGTCTACTTGATGGCCACTCATTTTTAACAAAATTGTAATGAAAATCGTACATGAGCCACTTTGATAAATCTAGCACGGAAGCTCCAACGTAAATTGTCTTATTTAGTTTTAGATTTGTTTTTCGCCGCTGTATCGCGACAAGATTTTCATTGAAAATTTTCATACTGACAAAATCATCGTCTGACACAAGTTTATTTCTGCAATTGATATCATTAACTAGCTCGATATTTACTCGTTTCTAATATTTTCCATCGTCTTACCAAAAAGAATTGTTCATAAGCTTAAAGAAGTTTTTTTCAAAATCAGTTTTCGCTAGAGCTCTCCTAGAAGTATTTGAGCTAATATAACCTCTCATACACGGCGACTGATTAAACCTTAAAACTCTATGAACTTTCCTCAACACAAAACCAGCATCTACTGCTTGTTTTAAAACTTTGTAATGCAAAACATAATTTTTTTTGTATCAAGTAAATTTGGTACTAGTTTTTTTACCATAGAATTTTGTCTTGGTGATTCAACCGCTTGTTGTTCTTGAGATAACATGCTATAATCTATTACCATTGATTCCGCACAGAAAGGATAATCGTTGTGTAAATTATGTAGCGAAGTTGGATAATCGAGATCGACCTCAACGAAATACGAAACATCGTCGGGTATCTTTTTTTCTGTCTCCGATAGAAATTGTTCAGCCGTAATCCAACGAAATCCACCAAAAGGCATTGGTTCTGCCATAGAATAACCATATAAATTATTACAGTCTAGATAAATTATATACTTCGAAGGAAGCTTAGGATTGTACTCTTTCAGAAATTTGTTGTTTGCTTCAGCATATTTCTTTGTTATAACGCTAATACCGCCTCGGATACCTTTCTCGATAAAATTAAACATATCAACGTCAGTCAGTAATTCTAACCTTACTTTACTAAGCTTTAACAAAGCATCCCAAGATAACCCGGGAGCAGAATAATACCAACAAGGATCTAGTCCATAATTGCTGTAGCTTACTCGAGGAAAACTTTCAAAAACATCTGCTAGCAGTAATACATCTGTTTTCAAATATAAATCATGATAATCACCAATTGTTCTGCAGTTAAATTTATTCCAAATATCTTGTGCATATTTGTACTCGTCATCTATAATACTTTCATTTTTGAGCTGCGAATAAAATTTATCCTTGTCAGGTAAAGACGTTTCATCAAATTTACTCCAATCATCGAGATACTCGTACGGAAAAACTCCTTTTTTAGTCAGTAGATTAAATTTATCTCCAAAACAATCTTGTAAGTTATCAAACTTGCTACAACCTTTTACCAGCTCATCCAGTGATGCTGCCATAAACTGTAGGCTGTCAATAAAACGCAACTTACCTAAAGTAACTGACATATACTTTTCAAAATTATTTGGAATGCATTTGATTACGTTATCAAGTTTTAAACGAGATATTATGTCGGGATCACCAAAAGCTTCTACGATAATATGGCTATCATATCCTCGGAAGTTGTGAAGAACAACTGAAATAAAATTTGGTGCGTGAAATTTTAAATTACACTTATCATGAGCCGCTCCACGATATTGCCCGGTCAAATGACAATGGTCAAGTACTTTTTTATTATCAGGCGAGTTAAAAGCTTTTTCACAACTATGACAAAATTCCGCTTGTTTGTGATCAGATTCTTGTTGAGATGTCAGTTTTATCATTGGAGTTATTCTTTTTAAACGATTAAATATATTATCAACTTCGCCAATTAACTGCTTGAGGAGCCAAACAGCTGGAGTTTTACCATGATATAATTTGATTGGTTTAGATAATCTCGAATCAGTACAGCAAACTATCTTGTACGCTGCTCCGCATGGAAAATGATTTTGAGTTTTTCTTGTACTCGATTGGTTAGGATTACTTTCTACGCAAGCACAAGCTGAAGTAAGCATTCGAAATCAGCGTATATAACGAAAGGAATTTTTAGTTTGTGATCGTGATTAACAAACTGTAATAAACTATTTTCTTTGGACGGCATTGTTATTCGTTGTACGTCACTACAGTAATGCAAATACTTTTGTAATGTTTCATTGTCTGTACAACCGTGCAAGCAGCGATAACAGAAGTACCTTTTATTGTTACGTTTATTGTACTGTCTACCAACTAGTCCATTAAAGCTTTTAATCCAAACGTAATGATTCTTATAAAACAGCAAGTTTATTGTCGATTATGAAGCTTTTACTGAAATATATCTCGGATAGACGTTTTCGTTTTCATCTAGTCCGAAAACATTTATTGAAACATTATTTTGCTTTTCAAACTTTGGTATTTGATTTTCTACGACCGCAAAGTCAATACCATTAAAATATAATTTTAATACGTGACTAATATACTTGTCAACACGATCAGCGTGTTTTTCTGCTGGAAATAGCGCAGAAAGAATAGCCCACTGAAAACATCTGTTATCAACGTTCTTTACGTTTATACAGCATTTTTTATTTTTTATTTTTTGTGGTAGGTCAGTATACGAACTACCGCGTAATACGTTATATTTTATTGTGTGAAATAAAATTTCAGTAATGATTTCAAACTTCCAACCCGAACCCGATTCGGTAAATTCTTCTATCTTTTTCCAAATTTCCTGGTGTATTTCATCAGCTAGTGACAAAAGATCAGTCCCAAGCAAAACACGCCTCGATTTTGCATTGATGTAAGGGTTTGCGATTTCTTTGTCAGTCGATCCCTCTGTCACAAGTAGCTTTGAAAATATAACGTGATATTGCACTAATATTCTTAGACCCTTATGTTTTTCAAGTTCATGTTTTACAGTTGGCTCTAGCAAATGATAGAGATTTGTTGCAGTGAAATTTACTAGTACGATTTGTTTATCAAACCGATAACTGTTGTCGAATCCTGTAAAGGCAGTCGCTATTTTTTCAGGTTCTCCCATAAGGCTCTTCTTGGCTATATCTCGCAATTTCAGCATTGCTATATAATAGAGTAATATTATATCTCTAATTAGTTGTTCGATTGATAACTCACAGCGCGCCAAGTTGAACAAACAATTAGAGATATAAAAATCTTCATAATATAATGACACAAAATCTGACAAGCGCAAACGAGCAAGAGTATTATCACCCCAAGTATAACCTATATGCTGGAAATGCATTAGGTTGCACGCCAGCTGAACAAACAATTAGAGATATAAAAAATTCTTATAATATAATGACAGAAAGTTTGAGATATATTAGACTGAAGGCGGAAGAGCAAGAAACTTATCATGTTCATCCGAAGTATAACCTATATGCCGGAAATGCATTAGGTTCGGTTATTAACATAAAATCTAAAAAATCTATTGGTAGACCAACATCAGCTGGAATGATGATTTCAGTGAAAGGTGATGACACAGATATCACCGAAATGTTTAGAAAAGATTTTATCTATACTTTGTTCTGCGATGATATTCCAGAAGGACAACGAGTATATAGAGTAAATAATTCGATTAGCGATGATAATATTGAAAATTTAGCTTTACAAGATGAGTATCAACCTCATCCAGTATTTAATCTATACGAAGCTAATGATCGCGCGATGATTCGACATATAAGAACAAAACATGTTATTGCTTTTATGCAAAACAGCGGCTATTTGAGTGTAACGGTACATAAAACTAAAAATGACTATGTTTGTTATCTATCACATCGTTTTGTGTACGAAACATTTAATGGCGCTATTTTAAATAATTTAGTTATTGATCATATTAACAGAATTAAAACCGACAATCGTTTAGAAAATTTAGATTTAGTCACATTAAAAGAAAATACCCGACGTGGAGTTGGCGCAAATAATTTTAAAAATCCGACTAGACAAATAATTTCAACAAATTTAGAAACTGGAGAAAAAATTAAATTTAAATCGATCACACTGCTGCAAAATATCATAAAATTGACAACAAATCAGTAAAAGATGTCGCCGACGGCAAAACTAAAACAGCAACGTCAATGTCAACATTTGATAGATTTTATTTTAAATATGATGATTAATTATATTTCGTAATTCTGTCTTAGTAAGACAGCTATGAGCAAACATCAAAACATCATCGCGATCAAATTTTAATGTTATAAAAGCATTATCATTAAGTTTATTTTTTTCTGCTGCTGTTAGTAATATTCTATCATTTTCGCCAGGCATCACAATAACGTCAACAGAATATGCACTATAACCCGACAGACATTTTCGAACTGCCTCCGCCAGTTCTTTATAATTTAATATATTAACTTTTTGATGATAATTTACATCAGGAGATTTCGTTTCGCTGGACATTATTATTATAAATTAGATAAAAGTATATTATAATATGAACTTTATGAAAAGACTTGCTGAAATATATTCGGAAGATTATATCTCTAACGATAAAGTCGCCACAGAATTACCAGTAACAAAACTACAAGTAATTTTACCAATCACTAACAACAATTTAATCACTAGCGATATAATAGACAAATCTGCTAGTTATAGCGAAGATGATATTTTATGCAACAACGAATCTGACGATGATGAAGTAGTTACTGTCGCTGACAGAAAAATTACAGCAGACCAACAACTGGACGATATAATGTTAAGTATCACATTGCTAAAAAAATAATAAAATTTAATTTTACTGTCGCCGAACAACAAATATTTTGGCAGCTTATCAAACCGTTTTTAAATCTAAAAATAACTGGCCAGCAAAGGAGCATAAAATACGATTTTATTTTTGCTAAGATATTCAATTTGATGCCAGTTGATAATGTAAGAAAATTACATTTAATTTCGTTATGTAAAACTATCAAATGTAAATCTGTACTTGTGAAATACGAACAAATTTATAATAACATTATTTCACAAAATTATAAATAATTTTGCATCGACTTAGTTGGGATCCAACTATTAAATTTATCGCTATACCTACGCCACTTAACTAAACTTTTATTGCCTTTTTTCCTAATAACTTTTTCAATAACAAATACGTCTTGAGAAGTTTTCTGAAGTTCCTGCTCGTAAAAACTGCCAGTTATAGGTTCACCTAATAAATCTTTTAACGCGTATGTTACGGGTATTGTTAAAAGTACTTTATCAACAACAAATACTTCTCCGCTCCAGTTTGGAGTAAATCCTTTTTCAAATGTTTTCTTCGTCAGAGAAATTCTAACTTTATCACCAACTTTAAATTTATGTCTGCGGTACATGTTTTCATTCGCTAATATCGGATTTTTGATTGCATCATTTGGCGACATTTTAGTGGTTCGATGTTCTGTGTTATTATATTCGTCAACTATCCGCGGAAGCTCATCAATATATCTGTTTGTATTTTTAGCTGTCAAATATTTGTCTATTTTTTCGTTTAGCGTGCGATTAAATCGCTCGACGACAACACTTTTTCCCTCACTTCCTGTAACATATTTTTTAATGTTATTTTGTTCTAAAAACTGCTCAAAGTTTTTATTGAAAAACTCCGCTCCATGATCAGTCCAGATTCTGTTCGGTTTTCTTTCAGTACTAACGATAATCTGTTTTAACGTGTCAGTCATTGACGTTCCTGTTTTATCTGAAACGGGTACACTAAAAGCATATTTACTAAAAACATCTATGACATTAAACAAATATTTCTTATTATCATTAAACTGAGCTAGATTTGACACATCAACTAAATCTATCGCCCAGATATCATCAACGGCATTTGCGACAACTTTACGTCGCGTAAACTTTTTTTTTTTTTTTAGGTTTGTGTAGTTCAGCTGCAAGATCGTCATACAATTCTTTCCCAAGCCCTAATTTATATTTTGCTCCAATAAAACCCTGCACCAGCCTTCTATCAAAACGTTCTCGCATATTTGTCGGCTCCATATCACGAAGTTCGTCTAACATTACTTTATCGCAGTCTGATTTTGAGTTTTCTACACGAACGTTATCAGGACGTTCAATGTCACGATAACAAATATCATGACGCATTGCTATTGCATCAACTTGATTGTATGGTTCTTGTCCTGGCAGCGGATTATCGTTTTCATCTAGTTGTTTATCGAGAGGATTATAAGGTCCAGTATATTTATGGCCTGGCAATGTCCAGCCTCCTTTTGGTTTCGGCAATTTGCCAATTACTTTATGTATATCTATACCTGTTCCTATTATTTCTCTGTTGTTACAACGTTGGCAATATGTGACAATTTTATTTTGCTCGAGACATAAATCTCTGTCAGAATCGCACTCGCATATCATTCTATATTTTTAGTCGTCTACTAAAATAACGTCCCTGACAACGTCGGGGCAACCAGCTCCCAACGACTTTATCGCTGGGGATAATTTCTTTTAAAACATACTTTTTCTTTTTCCGCAGATTGCACAAATACATTTCAGCATCATCCTGTTGTTCTTTGTTCTTTCTGTTGTTTCATTGATATTTTCTGTTTTAGTTTTACATTTGAGATAATATGTTGACATTATATACTTGTAATTTAGATAAAATTAATTGCAAGCTTTAGATAGCTTTACAAAAATTTATTGCAATCTCATCATTGGCGTGAGAAGGTTGTTTGTCAAACTGTAAAATAAAATTTAAAAAATTAAATTTAAGCTGGGACATTTGTTTAATGAACATTGTACAATAATTTCCGCATGCAGAAGTTCCAACAGGTTGAAGTTGATTGGACGAATAATATATTATTTTATATTTTTTGTTTACATATTTTTTTATTGCATCGCTCGGAGGAAGTCCAAACGAGTCAAAATAATTGTTATTATAAGCTGCTACCCAATGTGTACCAGATCCGTCGTTGAAATCTTGTATATTTATCACACACGAACCTATAGCTGGTACAGCGCTAAGATCATCTTTAGAATAAACTCCGTGGAAATTTTTTACTTGTTTTAGTTTATCAAGTATATCAAAGTTACTTAGCGGGGTGGCCGTGTTCCCGGCAAAGTTAGTCCTCGTCCTCCTATTCCTAGCAGATTTGGTAGTATACTTCCCGCTAGTCCCGCTAAAAGTAAAGGAAGAAATCCTCCTTGTTTTGTTCGAGGGCGTTTTGTTTCCCTTTTTTTCGACGATTTTGTTTTTCGTTGTGGCATTATATTTATCAGTCACATAAAATTAAACTTTAGACTATTTTCTTTATACCATGACCTTCAACTGCTTTTTTTGTTGCGCCAGATATTGCCCCAGACGCTGCTGCTAGTCCAAGCGTTCCTAGTATAGGTACAATTTTTGGTATTATTGAGCTAGCTAATACTGATAGTGCCGGACCGAAGAAACCACCTTGTTTTGACATCGCTGTTATTTGTGCAGCACTTAAATTTAAAACAAAAGGTTTTTTACGATTGTACCTGTTCGCCTGTTTTTTGGTCAACATTAATTTTGTTAAAATACCCTTGGAAATGTCAGGGTTGATTTTTAATGATACTTGTCTCTGCTTTGCAACGGCAGCTGCTAATTTTTTAACTTGACCATCAGTCAAATATATTTCTTTTATAATATATTTTGTCATCTTATATAACGATTATATATTAAACTCAAAGTTTGTTCAAACTTGTACGGTCATTTTGCTTCCAACAGAATCAATCGTAGTAAATCTGTCGCTGATCACTAAGGCGTACACGTACAACTGCGCTGCTGGAACTTCTCCAAGTGTCCAAGTAATTTCAATATCAGCTGTCGAATCAACAGCTCGTTCGCTATGTTTACTAACATCAAAATAAAATATTGGATAAAGTGTACGAAATTCCTGTACTGATATCTGAGATCCATCTTCAACATCTTGATACTTTTGCACTGCGTCGAGCAGATACATGTAAGGTCGAGTAATATTTTTATTAGCGTTATCTTCAAAATTTCATTCTATCGCCCGCTCCGGATATTGCTTAGAATTGAGTCTAGCATATATTTGTCTAACATCAGCATTATCAAATATCGAATTATTTTGTTGTTGGTTACCACGTCGCCCTTGTTGCTGAAATACAACGAATAAATGTCTCGGCAGTTGTTCACTTGATGTTGTTGTGACTCGCCATGTGTAGTCAGTAGTATTTGGAACTGCTGTTTGATATATTTTGTGCTGCTGAAAATAAATTCTGTTTGTGTGGTTTTCAAGTATATTATTTAATTCTGACATTTTAGTGATCGACGGTGTTATTCGTGGGATCCACAGCGCAAGTTTGTTTACAATAAATTGTACATCAGCTCCACCTGAACTAAGTAGGCAATCGTTTTGTTCTGCCCGATCTAAAATAAGTGTATGTTTAACTCCACGAAATACGTTATTGTAATCGCGACAAAAGCCAAATACTGTACTGGGTGGCAGCATCATTGTAATTTGACGTGATCCTTCTGCAAGTTCTTTTCTTCTAGCAAAATCTTCATTGTAACGTATATTTCTTACGCCAATTGTGTTGTTGATTAAATCTGACATTACGACAGCGGTCGCAGCTGCAGCTGGTGGGGTTATACCCAAATTATTACAAGCAGCAGTAAGCGAGACTCTTACAACGTCTACATTAGCGTCTGCGGCTGGTGCGGCTATACCTAGTGCGGCCGCATTAACAATAAGAAAAGTTCTTACAATTATAAGATCTGCAGCTGCATCAGCTCCGTGTAATAAAACACCTTTCGAGAAAAGTTCGGTTGATTCAGCTAAACCACGTCCAGTATCTTTAAACCACATTATGTTCGTTGCAGTTGAACTGGAGTAATCGTCGGAAAACGAAATAATATTTAAGATTGTACTTACAACTTGTAGGTGACTTGAAATATCCTCAACAGTTTGATTAGCTAGTTGATATCGAACACTTTTGAATAAACACCAACCATTATTTATAAGAGCTACTTCTGCGCCTGCTGCAATTGCAACAGGTGGATTGGCTACTGTCATAATCTGACCGCGAACTTCTAACATTGCCTTATGTGGCAGTAGAAATACATCTTCGTCTCGAGTATTAAATGTTCTGACGCCAGCTTTATTTGGTTCATTAGAATTTTCATCGAGATACTCAACATACTCAAATTCTGTTACAGTGTCATCGGTGTCATAAGTTTCTGCTAAATCGAGATAATTTTTAACAGACATTTTGTATTTATTAGATTATATAAAATTTTATTGCGGCACTGTTACTTTAGATATTAATTTTTGTATAATCTGCTCGCCCTTTGGTGATAACAGTTTCTTTTGTTGTTGTTATCATAGCACGTTGAGTTTCTTTTGTTGGAGCGATTTCTGATATAACTTGTTTTATCTCAGATGTAGACAGTGCGCCTTTAATTTTATCAGCTATTTTTGCCCCACCGCAGTTCCAGCGGCGGATGCAGCTCCAGTTGCAAAATCTTTACCTGCGTTACGTGCAATTGGTGCAACTTTACGCGCGATTCCCGGAATATTTTCAATAACTTTAGTAATTATATTTCAAAAAAAATCCCCCAACTATTTTTCTTCTATAATTTTTTTTTCTCTGTTTCATTATATGTGAGGTTGCATAATTTTTATTGCCAAATCTTTCGCATTATAATTTGCTAAAAATCTTTTAGCTTTTCTTATAAAATATGTTTACTATTGCGCGCGTAAGTGTAGGTAATAGGTAACGACCTCATTATTCAAATCTAGCTGTCGTCCAGATTGATCTGTCAACTGCATATTTA
Organism: Megalonaias nervosa; assembly: GCA_016617855.1. Classification (NCBI taxonomy): domain Eukaryota; kingdom Metazoa; phylum Mollusca; class Bivalvia; order Unionida; family Unionidae; genus Megalonaias; species Megalonaias nervosa. The sequence continues at coordinate 14,497 of JAECUM010006199.1, forward strand.
TTGTTGTTATTTGATTTTCAACAATTAGCGGATAATAAATAACTTGCCGTATACTAATTTGCATGAGAGAACCTGGTGGAACATCTGGCGAGAAACTATATATTGTTTGCCCTTTACTACCCTGGGCTGAGTAGGATCCAGACGCAATAGAGCAATTTATCAATATTGTGTTTACGTCAGTTATATTTACCGGCAGTTCACCGTCATACGTCATTTGTTGTTCAAAAGCACCATAAGTTTCATGAGAAAATCCTATCAGTGACGCATAACTCGTTGGTGATATAAAATCAACCATCATATCTTTTAATTTTAATCTGGCTCTTAACGTGTTATAATTTGGTGTTAGATCAAAATTATCAGCTACACCGCCCGCCCTTGTTATAAGTTCTTTTATTGTTTTACTTAAATCGGTAACATTATAAGCTCCTTGCGGAATTTTAATTTTTCTCCATTTATCTCTTGAAATAGACATAATTATAAAATCAAATTCATCATTGACACCAGTTTTTACGTTAGCCATGGAATGCCAACATGCACATGAAATTAGTCCAATTTCATACTGTTTTTCAGTATCAAGTTGTATTGGCGGAATATAATTTACTGAAAAATTTGCGCTATCTTTCGCAGCTGTACTAGACTCTAGTAATAATGTTGTTGACATTTTATTTACTATATTTGTATAAAATTAAGTCGCCTTGATTTATATTAAATCGCTATGTAAAGTTTCGTATTCGTCAGATGTTAATAAATTTTCCGATCTTAGATGATCAAGTATATCAATAATTTCATTATCAATTTCAACACTAATATTACCAGCTTCCTTTGATGATATCAACAGCATTAATCTGCCTATCATTTCAGCAGTTGATGTAAATATTTTTACACCAGTTCCAGTTTTTACTCTTGCAGATTCTCTATATTTTTTAACGCAATTTTCATCGACTGATTTAAATTTCCTGTGAAATTTCCACCCTTTACCATATTCTTTTTCTCTATAATCTCCAGCCGCTGTGTAAAACACATAAGCAATAACACCTTTCCTAATTCTATCGAAGAGCGGAATTATATCGTCCTCTTTTTTAATTGTTCTTAATTCAGCGTCAGCATTATTACCATCTGTAATTATATTATTTAAATCACTGATAAGTTTATCGTATCCTTCTTTTGGCCAAGTTCTTTTATTATCAATATCGTTTATATTATTATCTTTTAAAAAATCATTATATTCCTCATCTGTTATTTTATCATTTGCTTTTTTTCTATAAAAATTTATTTTTTCGCCAACTTCCATAAACTTTACTCTTAACTCGCTGACTCTTTCTTGCTCTTTTCCAATATCCTCTAATTTTTCTGATAATTTTCCTAATATAGTCCTAATTTCATGCGAAGTTAATTCTGCTAATCTTCTTGCAAATAAAATCGGATTATTGATCAGCCGGTTTAGTTCAGCTTGTCTAGCGGCGGGATCAGCAATGTTCCTTACAAGTTCTTCAGCCAATCTTCTTCTTTCCTCAGCGGATTTAGCAACAATTTTTGCAGCAGCGGCTTCTTGTTGTTCCTTAACAATTCCAACCAAACCTTTTTCCTGTAGTTGCTTAAGTTCTTCTTCTGACAATGGTTTAGTTTCAGGTTGTTTTCCAAGTAGTGCTTCAGTAACTGGTTTGAGAATCGTAGCTGTTGTTTCTGCAGCAGTTACTTGTCCACGTCGTACTTGATGCACTTTTTGCTTAAATTCTGCTTGAGATTGAGCAAGTTTTTTTAGATCTTCATTATGTTTTCTATATTTTGCTCGTTTATCCATAATTATTATATATAAATTTTATAAAATTTTAAGAAGTGGAAAACACCTTACTGCAAGTAAATGTTAATACAACAGCGAAACATTTTAGTTGGATCATTTGTAAGTTTATCAAATAAGAAAAGGTTATATTTGTAACTTTATGATATAATTCGATAAATTTATCTTTTGTCACATCACCACATTGCTCGTTCGCGATATTTCTAACGTCAACATTGTCCAGCCCCGGAAATAATATAAAACAACCAGTATTTCGTCTGATGAATCTGTCAACATTATAAAACCTTGGGCGAGATAAACAGAATTACATTTCTTATTTCGCGATAGTGAAAAATACGATCTTATTTTATTCATTTCTACATTGTTTAACGGAATGTCGTCAAAAACAACTATCTTATGTTCATCCGAATCAAGTTGATTAACAGGAACAAGATCTTCTGGTTGTCTAATTATAAAAAAAATCTTCACCAGCATCAAGATCATCACGAAGTTTGTCATTATATTCGCTTAGAAGCTCGTACTTATCTTGATGTGGATTAAATGTATAAATATAAACTCGATCGAAGTTAAAATTATCACCAAGAAGTAAATTCATAAGCAAATTTGTTTTTCCCGATCCAGTTCGCCCAACAATAAGATAATGGCAATCTGGAAGTTCATTGTTATGTTTATGTTTCACCAACCGCTCTCTATCAAAGTTTAATATCGTCGCCATTGTTTGTTATATAATTTTTTGTTATATTAAACTGACTAATGTTGACAATTTTATGTAGGACAATAAATAATGAGCTACTATACAAAATTTGGAACATTAACAGGAAATTTATCAGCTGAAAGTACAACAACAATAACAAACGGCAAGATTGATTTATCGGGTTACCTGAAAAAAATTGGTGACACAATGACAGGAAACCTGTTTATGTCAAATCAACGAGTACTAGGTTTAGAAACAGCGTATCCGCCAGTAAGAGTTGACCTTACACAAGCCGTCAGTTATGCACAACTAAAATCCGTTGATGACAACAAGTTGTCGTTGACAGGAGGAACTTTAAGCGGTAACTTAGATATGTTAGAAAAAATATAACAAATCTAGAGACCAGATATCCACCAGCAAACTTAAGTTTTACACAAGCGGTAAGTTATACACAATTGAGGTATGTGGATGATAACAAACTTGATAAAATCGGTGGGACGGTTATAGGTGATATCAATATGTCAAGGAAAAAAAATTATAAATTTAGAGACTGCATATCCGCCAGAAAAACTTAAATCAAACACAAGCGGTGAGTTATGCACAACTAAAATCTGTTGACGATAAGAAACTTAACAAAGCCGACGATACAATGACAGGTAACCTGTTTATGTCAAATTCAAAAATAACTGGACTACCGACAACCTCACCACCAGCTAATGATGCTGATGCCGTTAGTTATAGTCAGTTGAAAGAAGAACTTGCCCCATACTTTAAGAAATCCGGTGGACCGATGTCAGGGAATATAAACATGAAAGGCAACAAGATAATGGCGACTTACGTTCCAGATAACCCTAACGATCTGACAAATAAAGCGTATGTTGACAGTGTATTTAGTGGTGGTACAAAACGAACTAAAAACAATGTTGGGTATATTCCAATACTTTATAAAGCAACTGACAATCGAGGTGGGTTTGAGGTAAGTCCATCAGCATATTATCCTGAAAATTATCCTCATTACGCTTTTTCTGATAGACATGAGTGGACGACCAACGGAGAAGTTGAAAATTTTTGGATCAATATTAAATGTCCCAGTGCCGTTGCTATTTGGCAATTTCATTTGCGAGGCCGATTAAATCCTAGCGTTGGTCGAATTTATAATTGGCGATTGGAAGGATCAAATGACGATATTAATTGGACAACATTGTATAGCACAACAGGCAATTACATTTCAACAACACAATATTTTACAATCCCAACAGAAAACACTGTTAACAAGTACTTCTGTTTTCGAGTTAATGTTTTAGCTGCTGAACATCCGTTTCCAGGAATGACAGCATTTCAAATATATACACTCGACCAACAAATTTAATCTAATGCTATAAAATAATGTCAGAACCACCGATTATAACCATTGCAAAAGAATTTTATGATAATATTTTTAACCTCAACAAAGATGTTAAAGCTGTTAATGAAGCAGCAGAAACAATTCAAAATATGAAATACACTGGCATTAGTTCATTAGACAAACTAATATCACCAAATTATGTTACTAATGTTATTCGCGTTACGCATATGCGAGGACCACAACTGAAAAAAGCAATAGAAAACTTTGATATTATAAGCAGATACTGTCATCCTGATGATTGTCTAGAAGAACAAAAACAAGTTGAAATTATACTTAAAAAAATATTACTCGAGCTTGATTGGTCTAACATAGATTTGATAATAAAATCAGACTTAATAAAGGCACGAGCTCATGGTGGAAGAACACTGGAAGAAAGACGAATAAACAAAAATCATACTCGTCTTGACAAACTAGCAGAAAATAGAAAAATGAAAATAAAAAGAAGTAGAGATTTATATAATAGTTTTTCAAAACGATATATTTTTAAACATCTCGGTATGTACTACCATGACAAAGAGACCTTGGTTAAAATCGTTACTACAGCGTCAGACGCAGAGTTAATTATTAAAGTATACGCACACGCAATTTTGCCAATGATACTTAAAAAAGACACAGAATTTGATCCGATTATTGTTAACAAGTCTCTAAAGATAATCAAAAGTTTAGACGATGAAATTAGTACATTTAGTGATGATGAGCGAGAAAAGTTTTTTACAGAAGTCGGTCAAACAAAGTTGGAAGTAAAGTCTGATTCTTATTATGATATAAGTGAAGATGATGATGTTCCATCCCCATCATTACAATACTCTAGACAATTGTCACTACGAAATTATTACAACGAAGTTAAAACAATACTCACAAACCCATATGAGAAATTAATGCTAAAAGTAGCTTCTGCTGTTGGTCTTCTTACAATCGAACTAGATCAGCTTAAGAAATTAATGTTAGCAAATTTCGTAGTCGCATATGCAATTATCAGACAACATCTTGTTCTCAAAAATTACATATTAGATCAGTTGAGCTTAGTTTTAGGGCATATTGATGAAACAGAAATCGATTACAGTAATTTTGTAAATAAAACAGATTTGCATGAGAGTGAAGTAGGAAATAGTTATGATTCATACACTTGGTTAAAGAAACAGTATGTACTAACAGATAAACGATATGATGATACTTCGTCAGATGTTTATGATAAATATAGAGAGTTTATAGCTGATCCTAAAAATAATAAATTCCGCGAGTTTCTCGATTCGATTACTGGCACTAGAACTTTTGTCTTTGTAGAAAATATTGTATAATGAAAAAACAGATCATCGATTTCAATCACATTTCAGAAGAAATTCCAAAACAAGATGTTGACGCGCTAATGCAATTTTACAGATATTATCATAAAAAACTTTGGTGCGTGAAAAAAATGTTATAAATACTATACCAAAATACTTCGGGTAATATCATATTTACCGCTGTTAATGACTAGCTCTGGTATAATTTCAAGTGGAGCATCATTGAATCCATTTTTCTCAATAATATCCGGCGTTGGTGTTTCTCTTTCAACAGCGTGTAAAAAAATTGAACCTCGGTTTGTGACTAAAAACAAATGCCTACAAAACAGCTAGTATCACCTACAAAAAATTACTTGATCAGATACGATTTTACTTACGTGGTATAAAATATGATATGGACGATTTAATACGTGAGTTTCGTACTATTGACAGTATCTTAACAGATATTCTACCAATGAGAGTCGGCAGGTATGAAAAAGATTATCAAAAAGCATGATAATGATAGGGTCTGAAATTTTGTCTAAACTTTAGAAATAATCTTACAAAATTTTCACTTACCTGTTCGCTTGGTGAAGATGTCCTCTTGAAAGTGCAGCAGTGCAATGGCTAGAAGAAAATTCTGACCGCCTTTTATACTACTATTCTGGAAAAATCCGTTTGGAAATTCCTTGTCTTCTGCCTGATTCTAGAACATTCTAGAACATCACGTGATTGAGTTATTCTGGAAATTCCCTATCTTTCACCCGATACTAGAACATTCTGGAAAATCACGTGATTGAGTTATCCTGGAAATTCCCTATCTTCTACTTTATACTAGAATATTCTGGAAAATCTATTGGAAATTCCGTATCTTTTGCCTGATTGGGTCATCTCTGAGGTAGTAATTTATATTTGTTTGGATGGTGGGGAGAGGTCCTTGAGCTAGAAGTATGTTGACAGATATTCTACCAATGAGAGTCAGCAGGTATGAAAAAGATTATCAAAAAAGTATGATAATGATAGGGTATGAAATTTTGTCTAAACTTTATAAATAATCTTAATGAAATCTTCAGTAGTAAGGGGGAGTGTTGGTTATAGCTCAGAGAGCCCTAAAACCCCCAAACAAGTACGGTCATCGAATATTTGTCATATAAGATAGTTCTCAAAGGATGATGACATTGATGATGATACATCATATGTTTTTGTCATCGATAAGATAGTGATCATGGGGTGTTGACGAGGTGGTCGATCTGTACTTGTTTGGGGGGGTTAGGGGTCTCTGGGCTAGAACCAACACTTTCCCTTACTACTCCGTTACTCAATTAAAATCTAGATACAGATTAAACCTACGTAATTTCTACCAACCGTGTAGCAATTAAGGCCATCGTTCAATAAAATTTGTATTTGCAAATTGTACAAACCCATTCAATTAACTATAGCCACTTTTATATTTTGGGGTTTGTAATTGAAATACGTGTAAAGTTGGGTTTATCAATAAAAATACTTCATACTGAATAAATCGAAATCAAAATAGACAAGCTTTGCATCCTGTACACACAATGTGATATAATGAATTAAGTAACAAGCTTCCTGTCCCTGTACACACAAAGTGATGGAATGAATTAAGTAACAAGCTTCCGGTCCCTGTACACACAATGTGATGGAATGAATTAAGTAACAGGCTTCCGCTCCTTGTTCATTTAATGTGATCAAAGAAATGATTAGTTATCCGTCGCTATGCACAAAATGCGATGTGTTGAAATAATTATTATCCACTTTGCATGAAATACCTGTTACGTGTCTAGGCTCGTTCAAAAGTAACAAAGAAAAGAGTGAAGCCAACAAGCTTTGTAAATTTAACAAAATAATTATTTCCCAAGAAAAACAAGGTAAAAATATGCAAAAGGACTTACGGCTTGTGAATCTAATCCAAAAGCTAACCCTGGAATTTAAAAATATAAGTCCTATCACTAAAACGTTCTAAGAGAATCTAAGTTCGAATCCCGATGGAGTTCCAAAATGGAAGGCGGTGACGTCTTTTATCACCTGTTTTGTGTTGTCGTGTCAACAGTTCCTTGTTGAATCACTAAAATTAATATTCCGGCTTTAAAATTCCGAAGAATTTTCAGTAAATGTCTTTGTCCAAGAATTTTGATGAGCACTAGATAAAGTCTCCAGGGAAAATAAATTATCAATTACGAAAAAAATAGAAAACTGGCAACAACAAAATAATACCTTTCAGCCCAAAGGTTTGAATTACGACTGACTTAAATCAGTATAAAATATCGTCACTTTAACTCCAACTGAAACGCAATTTTAGATCACGTGATGGGGTCACGTGGTCACTTAGTTCGAAAGGTGCAGTAACACCACAGGCCGGCTGTCACGTACGCCATGGAAGAATTCGATTGCACTGAACGAATCTTACTATAAGATTCAATAATAAAAATTTTTTGAAAAGTTGTTTATAATATAACTGACACGCAAGCCAAGTATCACTTTGATTACTACCAATGATTTTCACTCTAGGAAAGAAATTTAAAAAAAGTTGTTTACCAGTTCTGAATCAAGGTCAGGAACTAGGTCAGCTAAAAATACAATATAGCAATACTGGTTATTTACCAGGTCAAAACAGAACTGAACTGAATTGTCCGGAAAAATGTCAAATCTAGTGAATAAAGTTATCATTACAATAACATGTAATGAAATAAAAATAAAATAAAAAATTTAAAACTAACACACAAGTAATTAAATTACATATACGTAACATACCACTCTTAAATTCCAAGACGACATGAGATATATTACAGTATTATAGTTTAATACTCTAAATATGCCACGGAGCCAAACAAAATAAATTGACGTTCATAATAACACACTCACAAACACAATAATCTGACTTTCATAATAACACACTCACAAACAAAATAAACTGACATTCATAATAACCCGCTCACAAACAAAATAAACTGACATTCATAATACACACACAAACACTCACACGCAAAATAAACTGACATTCATAATGACACACTCACAAACATAATAAACTGATATTCATAATAACACACAAACAAAATAAAACTGACCTTCATAGTAACACACACACACACACAAACAAAATAAAACTGACATTCATAATAACACACAGACACAACATAAACTGACAAAATAATAATACACTCGCAAACAAAATAAACTGACATTCATAATAACACACTCGCAAACAAAATAAACTAATGCTCATAATAGCGCACTCACAAACAGCATAAATTTACAATGATAATAACACACTTACAACCAGAAATAAATTGACAGTCAAAATAGCACACTCACAGCCATATATCCCGGGGTCAATTTACATCACATACAATCTCAAACATTCTCGTACCATGGAACGAAAATTTTATTTTCATTATTGCTTTTATTCACAACGTATACAAAAAACAACTATATTTCATAAATCGTATGTTGTCTGTTTTCATAATTGCTAACACGATCCAAATAACAATATATATGATAATACTGGTTAATTGCTAACAAGATCCAAAATACAATATACATGATGATACTGCACAAAATGTGTAGATGTTTAGAATTAGATCAGGATTGAAAGAGTAAGCAAGCATCAGACTAAAACCCAATCTCCTGAAAATCAGCCCGAATGTACGTTTTGCTAGATGTGGTGTTCGATGAGAATTGGCCTTCATGTATATGTGCTATAGGCGGTGTTGCATGAGAATCGGCTTTCATGTGTGTGTGCTAGTGACGGTGTTGCATGAAAATCGGCCCTCGTAGCGGCGTCGCATGAGAAACGATCCTCATGTGCGTGTGCTACTGATGGTCTTGCATGAGCTTTGAACCTCATGTATATGTGCTAGAGATCTTATTGCATGAGAATCGGCCTTCATGCACGTATGCTAGTAATAGCGGTACCTCCTTATACGTGCGCGAGTGATAGTGTTGCGTGAGAATCGGCCCTTGTGTATAGTGAATGTGTTGCATTAGAACCGCCCTCATATGTATGTGCTGGTGGTGGTATGGCATGATAATCGGCCCTCACGTATATGTGCCAGAGGTGGTGTGGCATGAAAATTGGCTTTCATGTGTGTGTGCTTGTGGTGGTGTTACATGAGAATATGTTCTCATGTGTGTCTGTTAATGGTGGTGTTGCAGGAGAACCGACTGTCATGTGTGTGTGTGCTAGTGTCGGTGCTGTGTGAGAATCGGCCCTGTGTCTGTGTGCTAGCGATGGCGTTGCATGAAAATCGGTTCCCATATGCACGTTGCACTGTTGCACGAGCATTGGCCCTTATTTGCTTGTGCTAGTGGCGGCTTTGCATGAGAATTGGCCAACATGTGCTAGTACTAGTGGCGGTGTTGAATGAGAATCTGTTAGACATGTGCTGATGCTAATATCGGTGCTGCATGAGACGAGTGCTAATGCTGATGGATTTGTAGCATGAGAATCTTCCCTTAAGTGCAAACCCTAGTAGAGGTGTTACATAAGAATGGACCCTATAGCTAACAATATAATTTTACAAGCTATGCATTCAAAAAGGAAATCAAATTACTACAGACATATGTACTGAAATGCTTATTTGATTTTGTTCGAGTCCTAACTTATCACTTAACAGCCATGCCATAATTATTCAGATAGAAATATTCTTAAAACTTAGACACAACATAAATACCACTATGAATATACGTGTGGCACATAACGCATCGATTTATTCCATATTATATCTCTTTTAAGTGAATTAGTGTTATGACGCAGAAATTATAACCTCAACCACTAGAGCCAAAGTGTGTCCAGGATTTTGCTTCAATATGTTACAGTACAATGACATTGTTATCAAATAATAGCTATGCATTTATTTTTCATCCGTTTGCAGTCACGTTCTGAGAGAATACTGTACATATTATCGAACTTTACAATCTTATCACAAAATTTGGCATATATCAATGTTTACATTTAATGCAGCCGTTTCAGTGTTATCATCTTGTCTGCTCTCTTGTGTTGGTATTTTTGTTACCTCCGGTAAACACCATTTATTCCATTTCTTGCAGCACATCTTGTTGGCGAGAAAGCCAAATAATACCAGACCTAGTAAAGCAGAAACTACAGGAACAAATATGGTTAAGACTAACTCTTCTGTTGTCCTGGCTTTGCCAGTAGATGACACTGCATCATCAACAACAACAGAACTTGGGATTAAAAAATCTGAAATATAAACAAATCAGAGTTGAAGTAATATGCAGCCTATATGTCCTTCAGTCTCTCAAAATTGATATTTCGTGAAAGAAATATATATAAACCACTTCCATAACACATCTGTGTCAGGAAAGATACATCAACACGTCCTCCACAACACATCTGTGTCAGGACAAAGACATCAGCACATCCTCCATAACACATCAGTGTCAGGAAAGAGACCTCAGCACATTCTCAAAGATAAATCTCTGTCAGAAAAGAGACATAACACTTGTTCCGATAAACATATTTCATTCTTGAGTACTTGCCACATATAATGTGTTCTGAATAATTTAGTCTCAAGCATGAGCAATGTTTAAGAAAATTATTTTATTTATTTATTTATTGTTTGTTTATTTGTTTCTTACTGTTGCTCCTACTGTTTAATTTACTGTCCGGGTTAGGTCTTTTTAATCACTGACTACAGCAGTTCGTATTTACATAGGGGTAATATCATCGTCATTTTATAATATATTGACTCTTTCTTCAGTTGCTTAATAACATAATTAATGACTTTAGAGAACTATTAAATAGCGACATGTAATGATGTATGTATGTATGTATGTATGTATGTATGTATGTATGTAAGAATGTATGTATGTATGTATGTATGTATGTATGTATGTATGTATGTGTGTGTGTATGTATGTATGTATGTATGTGTGTATGTTTGTATGTAGGTACGTACGTACGTATGTATGTATGTATGAATGTTGTATGTGTGTATGTGTGTATGCATGTATGTATGTATCTATGTGTGTGTATGTTTGTATGTGTGTATGTATGTATGTATGTATGTATGTATGTATGTGTGTGTGTATGTATGTATGTATGTATGTATGTATGTATGTATGTATGTATGTGTGTATGTATGTATGTATGTATGTATGTATGTATGTGTGTATGTGTGTGTATGTATGTATGTATGTATGCATGCATGCATGCATGCATGCGTGTATGTATGTATGTATGTATGTATGTATGTATATATGTATGCGTGCGTTTGTATTTGGTGTAAACCGGGACGTTAATGAGATTACACACCAACGTACCGAGGACACACCTCCAACCGAGGACGTCCTCGGTTGGAAAAATGGTTAAATCTTGCTTCTACCAACTATTTTAGCCTAGAATAACGTAAAATCACGATTTGTAGGAAGGTCCCCGTTTACATGCTTGTTGCTTGTTCGCGATTTTGGAGTGTATCTTTCTTCCAAAGCTGGCGATACACACGCCCAAAACCATGTCCTCGATTGCCCGGTGGAAAACTTGTAGAGAGATCTCCGCTATCAAATTACACGCTGCAAAAACGTATTATCTCCCTTTACATCCAAGCATCAAATACCAACTACTTAGCTTAACTATAAAAAGAAAAGCTAGTGCATATAACCGTCCCTGGTATTTTTTTTTTTTTTTTTTTATATTTTATGCATGTGAGACAGTAGTGTTGGGAAACTCACGATACATTCATACCATACACGTCCAATACAGGTATAAAAATCTACGACATGGACGAAAGAAGTATAGCAAAATGCTATTGGAAATACGCATGAATTCATTGTAGAGTTGTGCAAGCAATCATAAACTGTTGAACGCATTCAATGTTCTTTTTAATGTATATACTTGCTTCAGTTGGTGATTTGAAGACTTTGCTTAACATATCATGAATTATGTTTGTATCGATAGTTCTGTTGTAAACGAAGTCTTATTAAAACAACACACAAAACGTAAACACAAGGCGTCAATCTATATTGTTTTCCCAAATTTAAAGCCCTTTTTAACAATAGCCAAAACGCTCAGGATGTTCTACTGGACCAACTTGTATTCATAACTTAAAAAAAAAAAAACAACCATTTATTTAGAGCTGCATTAGACTGTAATATTCTTACTCATGTAGTCTTTTTCAGTATGTTTTACACAGAAAGCGACGCTGAAAAAAAAAAAAAAACCACTGTTTAAAACCTCCAATCAGCGATACAAAACACCTTTACGAGGTACCTTAAATTAGCAAATGTATAAACTGAGTGATTTGGAAAGTGAACCGTGAAAGTGTTGTACCATTAAAGTATTGTTACAAGTCACTCAATAAATTGATCAGTCAGTCAATAACAAAAAGATATATATTCAAATAATAATGTAATTGCCCTAAAGAACAGTTGTAGACGAAACCCTTAAGGGGGTTACAGATACTTAATACTAGTATGTGATTTGGATTTGATTTTAACGTAGCTTTAACAATCTTTCATTCATATCGCTACGATGTCTGCAGTGTGGCAGTTTATAGTGATGTCTAGCACTGAGGCATCACAAAGCAGATGTGTAGCACGATGTCCCACCCAGCCACATTATTCTGACACCATGCCGACCAGTCCTAACACTAACCTCTTAATGCTAAGCGCCTAGCGAGGCAGCTGTTAGTACCATTTCTATGTCTTTGTTATGACTCGGCCTGAGTTCGAACCCGCAACCTTCCGTATCCGAGGCGGACGCTCTAACCACTAGGCCACCTGAGCGGTCTTATTGATTGTTAAGACTGGACTAGATGTGCAAACATGTCCTCGTTGGTCATAATGTACCAATGTCCACGGTCTCCGTGATTTTGTTAGTAGTGTGAGTCCCTTGTTTGTATTAATCGTTTAGACGACTAGATGAGCAGCAGGGAGGGTGAACAGACCACTTGTGTACGAGACCTTATTTTTGTAAAATAAAGGTTCCTACAGGGGCTGAAAAATAAGGTCAATAACGATAAACCGAACCCCTCCTAACGATATTATTACCGTATAGTTTGAAAAACGGATAATAAATCGTTTGGGTTAGCTCATTTTTGTTATTTTATTTTTGACTTTTTTGATTTTATGTTATAGTGCGTTTAGTTTACTCGGTAGGTCACTCATTTTTTTGTCAGTCACCCTCCCTGCTGCTGTAATTTAAACAATTATTATAAATATTATTAATATGGTTGTCATCGGAGAACCTCATTCAGCTAGATTAGCACGAGAGAGACTAGAAGCAAATAGAAAATATTTACCTATCCGTGACGCTGTCAAGCAACAATTACAAGAACGTCAGGAATCTCATGTTGAATTTGAAGAGGATACAAAAAAATTATTTAAACCTATCACTGAGACCACCAAAGGTATTCAACCTGTGTTAGAGAAAACCGCTGAAGAAACTGGAAAAATAGCAAAAAGAACAAAACAGACAAAAAAGATTCTTAGAGAACTTCCAGCCGAAATAGCTGCTGCGATGCCAGTCCCGGAAATACCTGAAGATGCAGACCAGGTAGAAGAAGGTGCTGAAGCACTAGCCCCTAAACCAAAATCAACAGTTAAATTGATAGATAAATTTGATGAAAAAACTGTTAAGGTAATTAATAAACTTAACATACAACAATTAGCTAAATTTGCTTTTGATAGTTTTAGTCAAAGAGGTAAATTAATGAAATCTGAATACGCTAAAGATATTAAAAACCGTGATCAATGGCAAAAATCATTATATCGCATAAATATGAATGTTGAACAAACTAGAGTTGATGATCCACTATATCAGGATTATGTTAGTGAAATTAATAAATTAATCAAATCAGAAAAGGAGAAAAAACAAAGTAAAAAACCTTCAAAACAAACAACACCAAAACCATTTGAGCAATCATTTCGTGATTATCCAGGATCACCAAAATCACAAATACCAGTTCTATCTCCTACACCAAAGAAAACAACATCACCGAAACCAAGTGAAGAGGAAGAAGAAGAATTTCAAGACGCTCCCGGTGTAATTGGAAGTGGTTTAGGAAGTGGTCTTATTACTTGTCCCAATAATATCCTTGCTGATGTCGATCGACTAGAAATTCTCATCGGAGGAAAACGAGCTGGTAATAATTCTCCAGAAATAATTAATGAAGCAGCTGATATTTGCAGACGATTATTTACTGGCGGTATCATGGACGTTGATGTTTATCAGTCTCTTATTAATGAAATTGCCGATGACTACTACAGCGACTGAGTATGTAATTAAATATAATAACTATAATAAAATGATAGTACATAGTACTCAACGTGGACCAACTATGGTCAGGGTGATAAATTCACGATTACCAGTATATAAAACGACATACGGAAATGGACTAGGTGATGTTGTTCAGGGTCTATTTAGAAGGATAGCCCCAAAAGCAATACCGATTGTAAAGCAACTGGGAATGGAAGCTATTGATGTTGTTCGTGAAAAAGGTATTGGTGCTGTTGGTAATGTTGCTGGTAAAGCATTTTCAGCGATTAAAGATAGATTAACACGATTAATACGCAGACCTGCGGTCCGACCTCAACCAGTAAAATTACCTAGTACAGAAGTTATGCCTGCGAATGTCAGTAAAATAATAAATCAAGTTGCTAATCAAAAACTAGCAGAGTTGGCTGATGTGCCTTTATCAGAAAAAGAAAAAAATATAACTGCTAGTCTGATAGCAGGAAGTGGTTTCACTTCCCGAAGTGGTCTCACTTCCCGAAGTAATCTTCGTTTTAGACGATAATAATTATAATACAGATGTTCAAGCGTATATCTGATCCCACATTTGACATGGATGCACCGGTACTAAAAGATGAGTCTGTGCGTGATTATCAATATTATTCTTATGACGCTCGAATTCCAGATCAGCGTGGACGAATTGAACTACAAGTTCAGGATACAAGTAGGTATTTCTTACCCGCTGAGGCTTTTATTGAAGTAGAAGGTGAAATTTTAAATATCGCTAATCCTGCAGCACCAGTAGCATATGGAGACGATGTTAATGTCGGTTTTGTTAATAATGGTATTATGGCGTTATTTGATAGTGCTACGTATATGATTGATGGTAAAAATATTGAATCAGTTCAGAAAGATGTTGATGTTGCAACAACAATACTTGGTCTTGCTAGATACAGCGACGATTATTCAAGATCAGCTGGTCCATCAATGATGTTTGCAAAGGATACAACTGATTCTCCAGAGTATCGACAATATGAAATAGGACAACCAAGAAATTTTGCTAGAAACGCCAATGCGGATGTACAAAGTATGATTATTAATGTAGATCCAGATTTTAATTTAGGATTTAGATCACGTCGAGAAATGTTGCGTGGTGGAAGAAGAGCATTTTCATGTGTGATTCCACTATCACATATATTTGGATTTTGTAGAAATGTCAGAAAAGTCATTTTCGGAGCTAAGCATACAGTTGTACTTGTACGAAAAGCAACCGACAACGATGCAATATGGCGACTCGCTGGTGATGCTGGTAGAGTAATTCTTACAAAACTTTCATTGTGGATGCCGGTGATGACTCCATCAATAACTGAAGAAGATCGTCTACTCTCTTTTATGAATCAAGGTGGTAAATCAGCATTATCGTGGTTAACAATGACCACAGATGCTATCCAGAGTAATATTAATGGTTTATTTACATGGCAAATAGCTCACAACAAGGTGTTTCTGCACCACGATATATATTTATTGCATTTCAAGATGCTGCACGGGTGGATGATCAAACACGTAGTATTATGATATTTGATAATCTTGGTGTTTCCGAAGTTTCCTTAAGAATAAATGGACATCAAGAACCATCCGAAGATATATTACTGAATTTTGAACAAAATCATGTAGCACGTGTATATCACCGTCTAATGACGTTCATGGGACGTGATCAAAATGTTGAATCTGGTTTACAAATATCACAATTGGATTTTACAACCTTATACCCAATTTATTACTTTTCGCTCGAACATTTAGATTTAACCAGACAGTCAGTAGTCGATATACACTTTCGAGCTCGTGTGGCAATAGGAGCTATTGCCAATTACAGAGCAATTGCTGTCATACTCAGCGATAAATCGATATTACTTGAAGGTGCTGGTGGACGAATGAGAGTCGTTGATGCTCCAGTAGAAAACATGTAATTAGATTATTTATGAATATTATAATGTCGTATAATAACGTTAGTGTTAGTCTGACTCCTGGTCAGATTAAAAGGATACAATCAGCATCAAAAAATAACTGTGGATTAAAAATATTGCTAAAGAAAGATCAGATGAGCGGCTCAAATAAATTATCTCTTACAGAACGTCAGCTCGGGCATTTCAATGAAGCCAAAAAATCAAATAAAGGTATAAAACTTAATCTTTCTGCGGGTGCCATTAAAGATATCATTAATACGGGTGGTATATTTCCACTTCTTGCTGCTATACCAGCATTAATAGCCGCTGCAGCTCCAGCTGTTGCAAAAGCAGCTGCATTAGGTGCTGTTGGAACTGCTGCTGGAATGGCATTAAAGAAAGCAACCGGACAGGGAATAAAACGAACACCAAAAAAAAAAGGGAAGGGGTCTAAGATTACCAGGGACC
This sequence comes from Megalonaias nervosa, assembly GCA_016617855.1. Taxonomy (NCBI): domain Eukaryota; kingdom Metazoa; phylum Mollusca; class Bivalvia; order Unionida; family Unionidae; genus Megalonaias; species Megalonaias nervosa. The sequence continues at coordinate 31,281 of JAECUM010006199.1, forward strand.
CCACACTGGTACGGAAAAGGCCTAAAATTACCAGGGACAGTTTACTAATATCTCCTATGTCCAATTTTGATTTACTAAATGCTGCTAAAAAATTAAAAATAAAAAATTTTAGAGGAGTTTTCATGCGTGATCAATTACCAAAAAACCCAAATAATATTGAAACAGGTATTATTAATCTCGATGAAAATTCTGGTCCAGGCACGCATTGGGTCGCTTATGCAATTGATCCACGTGGAATTATTTATTTTGATTCATATGGACTAGCTCCACCAAAAGAATTCTTAAAGTATATTAGCGGCTATCAAAGTATTCCAATATGGTATTCAACGTTACCAACACAAACATTAACTGATCCACCAATATGTGGTCGAGAAGTACTTAACGTACTTGATGCTATATCAAAATCAACAAAACCACCCCACAAAGTTGTACATGAATATACTACGACGTCATATTTAAACAGACATTAGTAAATATAATGGTGGATATTTATGGAAGATCTTCTCGTGGTAAAGGTCATCAGCAAGCTGATTTATCTAAATACGCAACTCTCGATCAGCTCAGAAATGAAATTGATGATTTATTAAATATAACCAGTGTGGATCAAAACGAAGTAGTTGTTTTTCAGGATAAGCAAGGACGATTAAAAACTAGTAATATACAACTACCAGATGTACTTATAAGAATTCCAACTGCAGTCGCTGATAATATAGTTACTTTCTCTGATCAGGGTAAAATACAAGATTCCGGTACGTCAGTCAGTGATTATATTAAGAAAGTTGGTGATTCATTTACAGGTAGCATTATTATGAATCAAAATAAAATTACAGATCTTGGAAATCCAACCGCAGATGCAGACGCCGCAACAAAGAAATATGTTGACGATCAAGAATCTAAGTACGTATTGACCAACGGCGGTATAATGCGTGCATTTCTCGACATGAATAATAATGGCATTAATAATCTTAGAACACCAGAATATGATTTTGATGCAGTTAATAAAAAATACGTCGATGATAGGGAAGTTCCAATGAATAATGAAATAACAGCAATCAAAAATGAATTTCTTAGTCACGTGAACATGTTTTTAAGTTTTCGCAGAAACATAAACAAACCCTTTAAAGAATTTTTTGGTGATCCATCAACCGTTGACATAAAACTAGCCGACATTAACACGAAACTCAATGATATTGCCAGTGGAATACCTAATATTGTTCAAAAAACTAATCTGATTAAAATTCCACACGGACAAATTAAAAATATCGTGCACACAGTAGCATCAGGATCATCAACATGGACACCACAAAATAGCACTATCAAATATACCGCGGAGGTTACTGGTATTTACAGGCTGTCCGTATTTAGTGATGAAAGATTTGTTATAATTAACAGATATATATTGCGTCATTCAACTGATTTTCTCTCTGGAGTTGTATCTATATTGTTAAGAAAAGATGTTGAAGAAACATTTATACTGAGAATAGATAATCAAACAATAATCTCAGTGCCTTATTGGTGGCATCTGGAATTTGTGGCTGAAACACCGCAATTAGTCACTTAATATAACAATAATGGATCAACCTCAGTCTCGCATTGACGTTCAACGTTACAGATGCAATCAAGTATGTGAGCGTCTCACTAAACTAAATAATTTTATCGACTATTATAACACGAAAATAAAAAAATACAAAAGACGTATAGTTGTCATCGATGTAGTTGTTTACTCGGTTTCTGCTGTTATTACTGGAACAGGATTATTATTATCAACATTGACGATGACAGCACCTACTATTATAACCATTATTGTTTCAGCATCAACGACTATTGCTGGAGTTCTCGGTATTATAACCAAAAAGATACATACTTGTACAAATGCTAAATTGCACGATTATATGATTAAATTACATACAGTGGCAGATGCATGTTCTAAATTACCTTTATATATTTCTTCGTGTGTTAGTGATGGTGAAATATCTGATACTGAATTCGAGATGATGATGAAAACTTATGATGACGCTTTTAAAGTGATCGCTAATGATTTTAACGAATTAAATAATAATGGTAATAATAATGACAGACAGGGAGTTACTTCAGCAGATCGTTACTAATACAACTCCGTCAAAAACTACTATGATATCGTTAAGTTCGACTAATCCTGAGTTTAGTGTCAATTTTCCAACCGCAATTCCTGCAAAAGAAATAGCATTAGCACAATTGCGAGTTTATTATAGCTGGCCCAATATTAGATCAAAACCATTTGGTGGACTACAGCCAAATAATTCATTAATATTCGCTAATAAGAATAAGCCTGATGGAACTCCTGATTGGCAAGTAGTTGCTATTCCAACGGGCAGTTATCAAATAGAACAGATTAATGACGAGTTTCAGCGCAGAATTAAATCTATTACAGGAAAAGAATCAAAAATAGCAATTACTGTCTACGAACCAACACTATCTGCGGTTATTGAATAAATTCCCCTGATTACTCCGTAGATATTTATCAAAGTTCGATTAGATCAGTATTAGGTTGGCCTGAATATCCACCGGTTTATCAAGGACCACCAGAACCACAGAGATCTGATTTTGTCATAGATGTTAAAAAATTTATAAAACCTCCAGAATATAGAACAGAAAAAAATGCTTACCCATGGCGACGATATTTTGGTGATGGAGTTGTACATTATATAGATAAAACAGAAACCCATTTTACAAAAATAGTTGATGGTAAAAAAGGTAAAATAATAATACTTGATGTTGATGAAATAAATTCATATGCTAGTACAATTAAGTCTGAACACGGACGTATACTTAATTATCTAAGAAATTTATTTTCCAGCATTAACACTTCTTACAACGATGACTTAAAAAATCAACTAATTGAAGTAATACAACATTTGAATCAAATTGCTTCTGACCTTGAGTTCATGAATGATATTATTGTTAACAGAGAAAAAAAATTAGTGAACATAGCAGATAAACGCTATAGAGGGTTTATAGTTAATGAAGACGGTCCACTACATCAGAATATTAGATATAATCTTCTGTTCACAACAGTATTTCTAAAACATTTCGGAATTACGCGAGAACAACTATCAACATTTATAATTCCTGGATTTAACTCTGAAGAGCTAAAGAAATCAGTTAATGATCTTATTGATGAACAATTTAAAAGAATATGTGATTCATGGAAAAAATTAATACCTACACCAACTATTCTTAAACACAGTAATGATCCACACGGTGGAGGTCGCCATATCTCACCTGGTATTGTTAATATAACAACAACAATTGCAGTCAATCTGGTATGTGACGTAATTGATGATAGTTATCAAGTAGATCTTTCAAAATCTAATCACCGCAGTGGCACTGCGGAACAGGGGTATATACTATATTCATTTAGCCCTAAAGACCCACCCGGTTGGTTAATTGTGTCTGAACCAATTAACCCTGTGTACCTGCGAGTTCATAATCCATTTCTGACAAGAATAAATTTCAAACTCACTGACCAGGCAGGAAACATTTTGGATCTAAGACAAGAATCTCTTAATATTAATTTATATATACGCTCGTAGATCGTCTGATTAAATATTTCCTAATATAATAAGGGAAAAAATAATCTGATTCTGAAATAATATATTTTTTTTATTGATTTTTCTTAATCTGATGGGTAAATAGGTACTCTGATTCATGAAATATCTACAGATTTCTTTATCTGATGGGTAAATAGGTACTCTGTTTGATGTTTTTGGACAGATTTTCTTATTTCGTCGGGTATAATTACCCGACTAAATCATGAAATTTACCAGAAATTGAAATCTGCCGGGTATAATTACCCGACTGATTAACAAAATCTGTGGAAAATCTAACAGATTTTCTGAAAACTGTCAGAAAATATTATTATTATTATTATTTGTAGATTTTGTTAATTTTATCTATAATATTTGTAAATGAGGCCTGACAAAATCATGAAATCTGTGGAAAATCCGTTAGATTTTCAGAAATTATTATTAATATTATTATTTGTAGAAATCTGAAATCTGTAAGAAATTATTATTTTATTATTTTTTCTGTGGAAAATCTATTAGATTTTCTGAAATCTGCCATCTGAAATCTGAAATCTGTTATAAATTATTATTAATATTATTATTTTCTGTAGAAAATCTGTTAGATTTCTGAAATCTAACAGAAAATTAAAATTTATTGGGTATAATTGTCCGACTGAATCATGAAATTCATCAAAAAACTATCAGAAATTATTAATATTATTATTATTTTATTATTTTTCTGCGGAAAATCTATTAGATTTTCTGAAATCTGCCATCTGAAATCTGAAATCTGTTATAAATTATTATTAATATTATTATTTGTAAAAATCTGCTAGATTTCTGAAATCTGACAGAAAATTAAAATTTATTGGGTATAATTACCCGATAAAATCATGAAATTTATCAGAAACTGAAATCTGTTGGGTATAATTACCCGACTGAATTATGAAATTTACCAGAAACTGAAATCTGCCGGGTATAATAGGTACTCTGATTCATGAAAAATTACAGATTTCCTTATCTGATGGGCAGTTTACTAATCAAAATCATTAAAATCTGATTTCTATGATTAAAGCAATTGTATATATAATAAAGCGAGATAACTCGGCTATCTCTCTCTGCGGAGTAAATTAAACGATTATTTCCCTTACTACTACGTTCGATTTACAGACAATAAATACTTCTTGTTTTTCGTTAATTATTTAGTGAAGTATTTCTTTTTCTGTAGGTGATTAGCTGTTAGTAAATCATCAATTTGTAACAGAGAGGAATATTGATGCATCTTTTAACTCTGATAATCTTAAATTCATGTCGGTTTATACGAGTGCGTAAAGTTATTTTTAGTTATAACATATATTTGACCTTAACGAACGATAACTCTTACAAAAAAATATAATGTGTGATTATTTTATACAGTATATATAAATAATGTTTGTAAATTAAGTAAATATACGCTACAGTTGTACAATAATTGTGATTTTATTCAGTATATTGGTCGTACGTAATTTGTCTGCTTATTCAGTGTTGGGTTAACTACATAATAATTTTAAAACGTCTATATGTATGAATCGGAAAATGGCTCAGTGGTATAGTTGTTGCAACTATGATACTGACGACCGTGGTTCGATTCCTATGGCTGACGAGTGTCGACAGTATTCGGAACGATGCTATTTTATTTTAAAGAAATAATTATTATATATATGAACCAAGAAAATATAAATGATATTATTTCTGCTATTAAAAAATTAAAGCATAACGGAATAAATATATCTGATAATCTCGATCCTGAAAAAATATTATGCGATTATGAAATATTAAAACAAAGAAAAATTGACAATAAATACACATTACCATCCAATTATAAATTCGTAAAATCAATTTATCAGTCTATGTTAGAATCCTTGGCAATGGTAAATGAAAAGCAGGTAAAACTATTTGCGCCTCTTGCACGTTCGATCGAAAATATCAGATCCGAACTGTCTCGTGAATACGAGAAAAAGAAGATCGTGGATAATCGTGTAATGCAATTAAGAAAAATTATGTTATTTGATTCTGTCAAAAGTGAAAGTGACACTGAGAGCAGCGACGGTGAAGGTAAAATATAAAGTCAAAAACTATATACAATTTATTTATTAAGAGTACAGAATTAGATATATTCAAATATTATCCGCTGATCGTATTTTATTGAATATGCTGATTTGTATAATTTATCTGCAACATGTTTTACTGATTGTGGATGTATGCTAAAATATTTTGCAGCCGCACGTATTGATGGAAAAGTTATTTCCTGTTCTGTCTGTATATTCATGGATTTAATAGGTCTTCTTGCAAACTTTTTACATTTTCCAGTATTTATGCGTGCAGCATTCTGACTAGGTGTAATAGCTTGCAGGTTAGATAACCGATTATTTTTGGGATTTCCATCAATGTGATCAACTACAAATCCATTTTTAACTACTCGATGAAAACATTCGAATATGAATATATGTGAGTAATAATTTTTATTTTTCCCAGTTTTAAACGTAAAATAACCAGTATTATTAATATTACCGACTGGTTTTTTCAATCTACAGTTTCTGATCACACCATCTCGAGACGCTTCATAATTTGTATATACTGGATGTTTCACAAATTCGTATTTATTACGAAATGCTTTTTTCTTAATTCTCTTATAATATCGTTGTCGATCATTTCATCATAAGTCTGATTTGTCTGAGTCATTTTATATAATAATATTATTTGTCTAAATCATTATTTTGAAATCTGACCAGATAATCTTCTACGGTTTGTATAGGAGATTTACCTGGTGATGTATTATTTTTTTTGTCATAAGATCGTTTTAATTCCCTGTATTTTTTCCCGCCACATTTTAGACACAATTGAGTTTTTCCCCTCACTCCAACACCACACTGAATACACGGTATTGGTCCTGTACTTCCATTTTTGAAATTTTGTGCATGATATCCGCAGTATTTGTTCACGCACGGTTTATTACAAAGAGAAGTATATCCAATTCTGAGCCAAACACATTTGTTCTTTGTTTCAAGCATTATATATATACTAAAATTTTAATTTAAATACTTGTCTTAATTATATGGAGGAATTATCGGCAATTGAACCTTCCCATGCTAGATTTGATCTTGACAGACTATCAGAATATAAATATAGTACTTTGATGCAAGATCTGGCATTAACGGATGAGGATATAACCGATCGTATTCGTGAAGCCAAGAAGGAATTTCGTGACGATGGCGCTGCTTATGTATGGTCAACATTCAGAGTCGGAAATGTTACTAATATGATGAATGACAAACGAGGAAAAATAATTATTAATCACCTTGATGATCAAAAATATTTTATTTAATAAAATTTATTGTAAATACAAAAGAAGATATTTGGATTATTCGTGATAAGCGCGATCCAGTACACATACAATCAGGAAATAATATTGTTCTCTTAAATAATAAATCTAAACCCGGAATACTGACTGGTATTGATAAGGTATATTATGAACGGAGCTACCCAGTTACTGCAGTCGTATATGCAATATATCCGCTGAATAATAAACCTGACGTCGGGGATCTAAAACCTATGAAACTGTCAGATTCAAGAATAAACTGTGTAGCTGAACGAGTTACAGAACATTTTACAAACGCGATACGTGGTAATGGTTTAACAGATTTACGACGTAAAAAAATAAATACTTGGGCAGAATCAGTTAAAGATACCGGAGCATCTATTAAAGATGTTGCTGAACTAGAAAAGAAATTAAGATTTTCAATAACGGTAAAAACGCTGACGGGAGAGGTTTTATATAAACCAAAATAAACAAAAAATGGAGCTCCAATAGATATTATTGATCATAATTCGCACGCATGGACCTCAGCAGTAACAATATTTCCACGAGATAGAAAAGTTAAATTTTATGATGGTCATATATTTGATTTTAATTATATATAAATGGTGATATTTACCGTAGAGAATCTCTTAATGTAGAAATGGAAAATCTTGCGCTGAAGTATGCTTCAGACGATGTCAAAGTTAGACAATTATTAAATAATTGTTTTACAGTTCCATCCGTAGCGGCTCATTTCGCTCAGGAGAAAAATTTATGGAAACCAACACGATCGGAATTTCTTGAAGATATTCATAAAAGTTGCGTAGAATATGGACACGGAGGATTATGGAATACTAAATACAACTATAGTGACGTTATATCCGTCGATATGGTAGCATGTTATCCTGGAAGTTTTCTTGGATACGGACAATGTTCTAAATACTTTAAGAGATTCGGACATCCATCACACGAGATGACCAGGATTGCGATAAACGGACATTTACCAGATTTTGATTTAACCGGATTTGCTCATGTAGAATCATTCGAATTTGCAGAAAATCTCCATCCGATTACTTATATTTGGTTTGGAAGACATTTTTTCAGAGCGATGTTGGGTTCCAATAGTACTATTGCGATATATGCTTGATGTTGGAATTTTAATATCTTTACAGGTGAGTGAGGCGATTATATCATATAGTCCACAGAAACAAATTTGGTTACCAGAACCAAATAGATTTAATACTGATGATGCCAGGAAAGAATTTCCTAATCTTAATGAAGATGATATTATTAAAATTACTAATAATATACGTAAATGCAGAGATAGGCATAATGAAAAACTTGCAAAAGATCTTGGTAGAAAGATAATTGGTAAATTTACTCAAGGAGGAGCATATGATCATAAAAGACACTGTACAAGATTGATTATGGACGATGCTGAACTCGATTTTATAATTGCTGATACAACAGAAAAAAACATATTTATAAATCGGAGTAATGCTTATTTGTCAGACGGAACCAAACTAGGTACAATTGTAAGTTATCTTGATGGTGACTCACCGCAGTTTACTCATTTAAGATCATCTATGTTGGCATATGTTTCTATAAATCTACTGTCTATGATAAATAGATTTTCTCGTGATGCTGTCAGAGTCGCCACGGATTCGTTTTATATAAATAAAAAATATACGGATTTATTAAAACCGCTACTCGGTAATGGTGAATGGGGGTCATGGAGAATAAAACAAGAAAATATACTTAGCTATTCTGAATCTGCCGACGTTGAAATTAAGGAAATATATTACAAAAATAATAATCAAGTATCAAAGTCATCAGCACCATCTGTATATGATCCTGTGGCTAGACATAAGACTGTTTATCTTAACGGATGCAGTGGTTCAGGTAAAACAACACGTGTGATTAAATTATTCATGAATAATAATTCAGATATAATTGTTTTGACACCGACACATAAACTCGCCAGAGAGATAAAAGAGCGAGGAGTAAAATCGTGTACTTATCATAGTTTCTTTAGATGGTGTGGAGACACATGGACTCCTGAGCGAATGGGTGAGAAATATATACCTAAATATATTATATGGGACGAGATATGCACGGTGTTGTTAGAAATATTAAAAACATTTCTTGATTGGCTATTGACGAAAAATACTGCTATAATAATGTGCGGTGATCATGGTCAACCACCACCTTTTATTGGACAGTCTCCACATGAATGGCTGAAGAATAATGTAGATTATTACGAGGAAATAAATGATGACCATAGAGCTATTGATGAACCGCTGAAGGAATTTAAAAGACTAATCAGACTTCAGCCAGACAGAGTACAATGTGAAATAATGCGAGGAGTAATTCCAGAGACTTCTATGAATGATTTTCTACTTTATGGAATCCCGCTGATTTAATAGTTGCAAGTAGAAAGATAGTTCGTGATGAACTACAGGAGAAATTATTTCTGTTACATAAAGAAAAGTTTTCAGATTTACCTGTACCATTATGTTATCGCCCAGGAGATACTCGACGACAGAATATTGATGTTGAAATTCCTGGTGGAGACACTGAAAGTGTCCGAGTACAGAATCTTGTCTTGAATGATATTGTTTTAGTCGATATTAATATCGTTGAGAATGCGCTGAATATGAATAAATCACCGTGGACATTAGGATATGCTATAACTATTCACTCATCACAGGGGTTAACTATTTCTGATACAAATATCTGGATTATAGATGATCGGATCGAATGGTCGAATTTAGTCTATCTCGCAGTTTCTAGAGTCAGACGAATATCTCAACTACATAGGGTTATTATGAATTTTATAGAAAATAATGATCAGACTGTTAATAATGACGTAATAAGAAAAAAACTATATGGTTATAAGCAGTGTGATAAAAAAATAAGCGTGATTTTGATATTGATGTTGAATTTATTATAAAACTAAAAACACAACAGAATAATAATTGTGCAAGTTGTAACTGTAATATGTTGTGGCAATATTCGAATAATAATCCAAGACAATTTACCGTAGATAGAATTAATAGTGATCTTGGTCATACACGTGATAATGTGATGCTGACCTGTCTTGAGTGTAATCGACGTAGAGGTTCTGGTTATGTAATTGTATGTGGTGGTAATTGTGTGTCTTCAGGGATTACCTGTAATTGTTCACGTACAAATCCACGTTGAGGTGCGGTAGAATCTAATCTGTAAATTGGAGGTCTACCAGTGGATCTAACTACACCAGAAATTGTATGTGTAGTCACGCTCCAGATAGGATCAGTTGCTCTTTTTTTACCACCTTCAAGTTCACCAGGTTCGTATAAATATCTTACAGTTACATTACCTAATACTGGTTGAGGCTGATGTCTGTCATCGCTACGGGGTATATATTTTTTTGTGATCGCATTAGAAGGTTTCATGGAAGTTGCACGAGTAATTTCGTTATTTAATGCAGCTATCACACTTGGTAACCTCGCAACCCATTCACGAGATCTCTCACCGGATTTAAAGTCAGTAGATATTTCTTTTGCATATTGGTATCCAAATAACCGCTCGGCAAGTGTTCCATTAAATCGTTCAACAATTGCCTGATCACGATGAATTTCAGTATGTCCTCGTCTGATTTTAACGTTATGTTTTTTCATTAACGATAATACTACTCCAAGAAATTCTTTGCCAGGATCAACCTGTAATAACTGTGGCCATCGCAAAGGTCCTCGCTGATAAATTCGTTCAAATGCAGATGAAACTTCAAACGCTGTCTTTGTTGATAATGGTTCAACTTCTTTATATCTATTTGCAACGTCAACGACAGTTAATGCGTATTTGTATGTGCGTGATTGACGTCTACCAATTTTAATGGTATCGTGTGGTAAAAATAAAATATCTGCTTGATGAACTTCATTAGGGACGCTGACATCAAAATGTGAATATTGAATATTTTTAGGTGGTGGTAGATAAATTTGCCATATTGCCTGTCGTGCTAACCACGCTGCAGCAACAGAACGTGAGACTTTTGCTGCTTCAGATAATTTAGTAATAGCTGATCTACCTCTCCAATATCCTCTTGGGCTATAATAAATGGATTCCATTATAATATTTATATAATTAATTACCAGCCCCTAACATTATTTTACTTTTCATGGCAGATTTTACTGGAAAACTAGCTAATTTATCTCTGACAGATTTATTAGGTATAGAATTTAATGCATGAATCAATTTTACATCTGCGAGATGCCTTTATTGTAAATCTTTACTTTTATATGCAACATCATGAACATTACACGCTTGATCAATCTTATTTACTGGATACTCTCCTGGTCTTGGTTGATCTTGATCATCAAGTCGGATGTCAAGTCGGGTTCCAGGACCACAATAATTATCTCCTGGTAAGTGTTTCTCACCGGCATATTTAGCCCACGGAGTTCCTGGTAATTTTCCTAATAAAGCGGCTATATCTCCACCTGTCTTTGTCCCTGAATCAGACATGGAGATAAATTTATATTTTTCCGTGCCGCATTTTACACATTTACCTGTTAATGCACGTCGTTTATTTTTTGTTATTATTGTTGTCAGTCCAGTAGTGGGTGTAGATAATCTACATCGAACACAATATAGACTCATGTTATTAATAATATGGATATAATTGACTTTTCGGCGACACGAAAACAGGAGCAAGTGAAGCATCATCCAGCATTACCAAATTCGATAAGAATGATTATAATAGGTCCATCTGGGTCGGGTAAAACACAACTATTATTAAATTTAATAATGCGATGGTTAAAATGGAGTAAATTGTATTTAGTAGCACCATCCGTAGATGATCAACACTGTTACAAAGTACTTAAAGATTTTAATGAAAATGCAAAATTGCTGAATGAAGACGGTGATGATGTTGTTGACTTTATCACCGATATTGATGAAGCCCCATCTGTAGATGACCTAAATGGATTTATTAATAATTTAGTGGCGTACGATGATGTTATGTTGGACAGACAAACAAATCCAGCTAGAATATTTTCTCGAGGTAGACACAAGAATACGGATGTGATTTATATTACACAACGATATACACAAATACCTAAAGTGATCAGAGACAACTGCAATATTTTGGTTGTGTTTAATGGAGTAGATAATTATACTTTACAGAATATTTATTATACTTGGTGTTCAGGGGATATGGATATGATTAAATTTAAAAACTTCTTTTCAAAAGCACAAACTGTTCCGTTTGGATTTATTACAATAAATCTACATGACCCAAGATCTAGATATCGTGTAGGTCTAGATAAAATCTTTGGTCCTTGATTTTATCAAGAATTACAGCAGCAGGGAGGGTGAATGACAAAAATTGAGTGACCCACCGAGTAAACTAAACGCACTATAACAAAAGTCAAAAATAAAATAACAAAAATGAGCTAACCCAAACGATTTATTATCCGTTTTTCAAACTATACGGTAATAATATCGTTAGGAGGGTTCGGTTTATCGTTATTGACCTTATTTTTCAGCCCCTGTAGGAACCTTTATTTTTGTAAAATCGGGTCTGTAAAAAGTTGTAGGGTTCACCCTCCCTGCTGCTGATAGTATAATACTGATCACAGAATCTGCAGTGTAAGAGTCAGGGCTAGATAATTATATATTTTTTTTTGAAACGTATATTTATAACTAAGCTCATGGTGTAATGCTAAAGCGTCTGGCTCTCGTACTCGTGGCCCGTGGTTCGATTCCCCGCATCGGACATATGTCGGAGGTGGCGTTACGATGCCATTTTCTTTAATAATTATTATTTACTTAATAATTGGGGGCGTAAGCAAAAGCCCCATGAGATTTCATATAACCCTCGCCAACGTCACACAACGTGGCGAGTGCAGTTTTGCACTTACCCCGGGGTTTTTATTTAGGGGGGTTACATGAAATCGATATGCGCTTGCGCCCGTAAAATAAACAGCAGGATGATGTGAACTCGTGACCTTTTGACCTCACTGAAGGGTACCCACATAGGGGCATTCAGAAAGAATGTCCGCCGGACCAAAAAGTCTCAATAGGGTGCCTGTGGACCACAAGACAGGTCTTAACCGATGAAAGAGTGCCTGTGGGCCAATGGCCCCCAAACAAGGACTCTTAGGACCTTATTGGTAAAGGCTTTACCGGCAGAAGGGACCCAGTGGAATGGTAGACTGAACATCATTGCTGTTGTTTATTTTTATTCAAAAAAATAAATATATTTTTATTTTTTATCTGATTCAGAATATATTTTTACCTTTATCTGATTCAGAAATATATTTTTACTTTTATGTGATTCGGAAATATTTTTTCTGACTCAGAAATATTTTTATTTTTATCTGATTCAGAAATATATATTTATCTGAATCAAAAATATTTTATCTGATTCAGAAATTTTTTATTTTTATTCTGATTCAGAAATATTTTATCTGATTCAGAATTTTTTTATAGTTGTCTGATTCAGAAATATTTTTATTTTTATCTGATTCAGAAATATTTTATCTGATTCAGAAATATTTTTATTTTTATTCTGATTCAGAAATATTTTTATATTTGTCTGATTCAGAAATATTTTTATATTTGTCTGATTCAGAAATATTTTATCTGATTCAGAAATATTTTTATTATAATAAAATTTTAATTTTATGAAATTCAGTCAGATTTTCTAAATCTGATGGGCAAGTTACCCAACAACATTGTGATTTTGATCAGATTTTCTAAATTTGACGGGTAATATACCCATCAAAATTGCGAATTCAGTCAGATTTTCTAAAATATTTTTATTTTTATCAATATTAATTCAGAAATATATTTTCATTTTTATTCTGATTCAGAAATATTTTTATTATAATAAAATTTAATTTTTATGAAATTCGGTCAAATTTTCTGATTTTTAGGGGTATTATACCCAACAAAGCCATAATTTTGATCATATATTTTAAGTTTTCGAGTAATATATCCCGACAACGTTGCAATTTTGATCATATTTTTTAAGTTTTCGAGTAATATACCCATCAAAATCGTTGAATTTAGTCGGATTTTCTAAAATATTTTATTTTTTATAAATAATTATTCAGAAATATTTATTTTTCGTTCAGAAATATTTATTAAACAAATAATTCATAATATAAAAAATAATGAACCACGAAAACATCACATCAATTATTGCTGCTATTAAGCAGTTACAACACAGCGGTATAAAAATATCTGATGAGCTTGATCCTGAAAAAATAATGAGTGATTTTGAATCATTACAATTTGGAAAGTCAGAAGGTAGATATACGCTGAACTCCGATTATAGATTCATAAAGTTGATCCAGCAGGCGATGTTACAATCGCTGGCAGCAATCACGGATACACAAGTGAAATTATTTGTTCCTCTTTCACGTTCAATCGAAAAGGTTAGGTCAGAATTATCTCACGAATTCGAAACGAAGAGATTTGTACACGCTCGTATAAAAGAGTTGAGAGATATTATGTCGATGACGGAGTCATTGAACGAAGTTGCGGAAGAGTTACTGGCTAAAGATAAGGACGAGTGTGACTCTAATCATAGTGAAAGTGACTATAGTGACGTTGACAACGAAACTAATAGTGTCACCTGTAACGTTGTGCCAGGATAATTCATTTCTGACTACAGTAAAAAAAAATAATTCATTGATAGATTTTTATGTGGATTCAGTATCATGATCAAACATACTAAACCACCGCGTTCACTTTTGTAAACTTTGTCTGAATTTGATAACTGATCGGTACATATCATTATATTTATTATCAAAAATGTACCGATCAGTTATCAAATTCAGACAAAGTTTTTGTTTTTTTTCTCTTTTTTTCTTTGCTTTGGTGTTTTCTACGATGACGCTCTATGAGCGTACATACAAGTTTATATTTATCGACTCTGACCTGAGATCGAGCAAGTGGCCAGACTCATTGATTGGTTCTGATACAATTAAATAACCTGGTGGTACTTGATGTGTAAATGAATACAGAATGTATCCTTGCTGGACTTGATTGGATTTTTCAGTGTCAACTTGATAACTACCGTCGATGACATCACACACTAGATTGACAGCAATCGTTGATGTGATATTAACGATACCCGGTGAAATGTGACGACCACCCGAGTACGGATCGTTGTTGTACCTGAGGATATTCGGTGGTGGTGCTATTTTTTTCCACGATTCGAGGATCTTTGGAAAATTCACATTAACGAGATCAATAACTGATTGTCTTAATTCACCGATTTTATGTCTTTTATAGAAAATTTCAGTTTGTCCAATCTCGTGTCTCATACTTGTTGGAGCTGTAAAAAAATTATATAAATTTTTTATTACAACATGTTTAGAATATTCTAAATCGATTAATATTTGATTCAGATGATGGGTTGATTCTATGATATTCGTTTTTATGTCCTCGTTGTAATTTTGTATCAAATCAATGATTAAATTTTTAATATTAGTAAATGTCCGGTTAGATTCATCTATCATTGCTGGCAATGTAGTATCGAGGATGCGTAAATCCAAACTTGCTGTGGCTTCTCTTCCTGAAATTCTCAAATCAGGAATTTTTTTCTCGTCCATCAATAAAAAATCTATTAATGGACCACGGATGATTATTTCGATAACTTGGAGTTTTAATGAAGCTTTGATTTGTTGTCAAAAATTCATCTCGTCGTGGTTCTGTTGGACCTTCATAAACAGGTTCAACTTCAGGCCATCCTAACACAGTTCTAATCGAACTTTGATATATGTCCACAGCGTAATCCGGTGATAATATTTCAACGGCCGATGACAGCGTTGGCTCATGAACAGTAATGGCTATCTTCGATTCTTTTCCTGTAATGGATTTAATTCTGCGTTGGAATTCTTCATTGATTTGTTCTATCTGATAACAATCCGTTGGAATACTGACTACTTGCCAATCATGAGTTCCATCGGGTTTATTTTTATTTGCAAATACTAATGAATTATTTGGTTGTAGTCCACCTAATGATTTTGACCTAATATTTGGCCAACTATAATAAACCCGTAATTGCGCTAATGCTATTTCTTTTGCTGGAGTTGCAGTTGGAAAATTAATACTGAATTCAGGATTAGTTGAACACGCTGATATCATTGTGGTTTTTACCGGAGCAATATTAGTGACGAACTGTTGTAATAATTCCCTTGACTCAGTCAAGGACGTTGTCATTATTATACTATTATTGTTTTAAATCCTGTTCAGGAATATTTTCATCAAATGCTTCATTGTATATCTTCATCATAATACTGAATTCTTCATCGGATATTATTCCATCGTTGAGCGACGAAGAAATCATCGACGATAATTTGGAATATGCTACAGTTGCGGTATGTAATTTCATCGTGTACTCGTTTAATTTTTCATTCGTGCACGTATCTATCTTTTTCGCGATACTATTAAATATTCCAGCGATCGTGGTTAACGATGAAACCACGATTGTTACAATGGCGCTGTCATCGTCAACGTTGATAATAGTACGCTGGTTCTATCAACAATCACGGAAACCGAATAAACGATGATATCAACGACAACCGCACGTCTACGATATTTCCTTATTTTTGCTGTATTATCATCGATGATGGTTTTTAATTTATTCTGCCATGTTGTTACTTGATCGTATCTGTATCGCTGAACGTCTATCATTATATTGTATTAAGTCGTTGTCTAAGACAAAAGAGGTGTTTCAGCGACAAATTCTATGCACCATCAGTAGGACACCGAGGTTAATTTTTTATCAGATGATTCCAGCATAAACGTTTCTTCGGTATCTTTATTTAACACTACAGACACTGTTCCAGAAAACTTGTCGGTTAAATGACGCCATAGATACGTGGTATATATCCTAAATTTTGCAGAACTAAATACGGACAGCCTGTACACGCCAGTGACCTCCGCGGTATGTTTGATGTTGTTATCGCTTGGTGTCCATGTTGATGATCCTGATGATACTGTATACACGATATTGCTAATTTGTTTGTGTGGAATTTTAATCAGATTGGTTTTTTGAACGATACTAGGAATTCCACTGACAATATCGTTCATTCTTGTATTTATATCGATGAGACTTATGTTAACGGTCGGTGGACTTCCAAAAAAATCATTAATAGTTCTGTTTAAGTTTCTGTGGAAATTCAGAAACAGTTGCACTTGATTAGTAAAATCAGTTTTGAGTGTAGTCATTCCATCGTTGATTGTAGCTAACGAAGTTGTTGCTGGAATTTCCTTATCATCGACATATTTCTTCGTTGCAGCGTCGAGATTATCCGTCGGTTCTCCTACGTTAGTAATTTTATTATTATTCATGTTGAGAACGCCGTGCATGGTATCAC
This sequence comes from Megalonaias nervosa, assembly GCA_016617855.1. Taxonomy (NCBI): domain Eukaryota; kingdom Metazoa; phylum Mollusca; class Bivalvia; order Unionida; family Unionidae; genus Megalonaias; species Megalonaias nervosa. The sequence continues at coordinate 48,539 of JAECUM010006199.1, forward strand.
CAAATGTTGACAACCTATCATTGATCGACACTGCAGTAATACCACTAGGAACATGTTTGCCCTCTCTGTCATATACAGCAATAAGACCTTCTCGCGATAATCAACTACGAATAATAATATCGTTAATTGAAATATTACTCGTCTTCAATTTTCCTTCACGGTTTTGAAATATAACAAGTTCGTTTGAATCAACGTTGGCAAGATTGAGCAGGTCAGATAATTCATCATTGATCTGCCTTGTTACTCGCTTGAGTAAGTCTTCATCTGGTTCTTGTTGGGTTTTAGTTTTAGGTGATCTTCCGTAAATATCTACCATTATATGATTAGCGATTATTTAAATCCATGACTTTGTCATTGCACTCGTATATTTATGTAAAACTTTATGAGGTGGTTTCGCTGATCTTGATACAACATCAAGTACTGCTAGTGCTTCACGGCCACATATCAGGGGGTCGGTTATTTTTTGTGTTGGTAGCGTTGAATACCAGATTGGAATATTTTGAAGTCTGTCGATATATTTTAAAAATTCTTTTGGTGGCGCCAGTCCGTACAAATCAAAATGAATAATTCCACATGAATAAATTGCATATGCAACCCAATGAGTACCTGGACCAGAGCTTTTATCGAGATTAATAATACCTGTTTCAATCAGATTTGGATTTTTCGGTAATTGATCACGCATAAAAAACTTCTGAAATTCTTTATATTTAGTTGCTTAGCAGCATTGAGTAAATCAAAGTTAGACATCGGAAAAATCAGCGAGTCGCTGAAAGTCTTAAACCTTTTCCGTATCGACACCCTGGAAGTCTCAGACCGTGACCTCTTCGTTTCCTTTTTTAAATCCTTGTCCAGTTGCTTTCTTCAGCGCCATTCCAGCAGCTGTCCCAACTGCACCTAACGCAGCAGCTGTTGCAACAGCTGGAGCTGCAGCAGTTATTAATGCTAGGATAGCTGCAAGAAGTGGAAATATACCACCAGTCTTAACAATGTCGCTGATAGCACCCGCAGAAAGATTTACTCGTATACCTTTCTTTGATTGCTTAGCTTCATTGAAATGCTTGAAATGGCGTTCTGTCAGAGATAATTTATTTTGGCTACCTGCGATTTGTTCTTGTTTTAATGATATTTTTGTTCCACATCGCTTCGCTGATGCCGACTGCAGTTTTTTAATCTAACTAGGAGTCAGACTGACACTAACATGATGATATGACATTTATAATTTTATTCATGATTTAATTGCATGTTTTCTACTGGTGCATCAATAACTCTCATTCGTCTACCAGCACCTTCAAGTAACATTGTTTTATCACTGAGTATAACGGCGATTGCTCTGTAATTGCAATAACTCATCTTGTAACACGTGATCGAAAATGTATGTCAACGACGGACTGTCTAAACAATCCAAAGTTCCAGCGAAAAGTAATAGATCGGATACAGCGTTGTAAAATCCCGCTGTGATATTTGTAAACCAGTATCAACATTTTGATCACGTCCCATGAACGTCATCAGGCGATGATACGCACGTGCAACACTGTTTTGTTCAAAATTTAACAAAATGTCCTCGGCTGGTTTTTGATGTCCATTTATCCTCAAAGAAACCTCAGTAACGCCGAATTTATCAAATATCATAATATTTCGTATTTGTGAGTTTACTCGCGTAACATCTTGAAGTGCAACAAATACATGTCGCGGTGTAGAGACACCTTGCTGTGATGCTATTTGCCATGTAAATAAACCATTAATGTTACTCTGGATAGAATCCGTGGTCATTGTTGGCCATGATAGCGTCGACTTACCGCCGCTGTCCATGAAAGAAAGAAGCCGCTGTTCTTCAGATATTGATGGTGTCATTGTTGGCATCCACAATGAAAGTTTTGTCAGTATTACTTTACCATGAAGTGCCACAGTTTCAGCTGCGTTAGTTCCTTCAGCGTGCGATATTGCATCATCTTCGTTATTTTTTCGTACGAGTACAATTGTATGCTTAGCTCCAAAAATAACCTTTCTAACATTTCTACAAAATCCAAAGATGTGTGACAGTGGAATCGCACATGAAAATCTTTCATCGTCGCCCAGCATTGCTCAACGTGACGCGAATCCCAAGTTGAAATTTTCATTCATTGATACAACTGTGTCCCCAGCTGCATTTAATGTTACATTTCTGTGCTCTGGATGATCAGTTGTATCTTTGGTAAACATCATTGATGGACCAGCTGATCTTGAGTAATCATCGCTGTATCTTGCAAGATCAAGTATCGTTGTGGCAACGTTAATGTAGTTATGACAGATCTCAATATCTCGTCCATCAATGTTATATGCTGCACTTTTAAATAACGCCATAAAACTATTATTGACAAAACCAACTCGATCACCAATTCCATAATCTGTATTATCTAATTTTAAAAGTCTACCTTCGACTTCAATAAATGCCTCAGCAGGTAAGAAATATCTGCTTGTATCCTGAACTTGTAATTCAATTCTTCCACGCTCGTCAGGTACACGTGCATCATAAGAATAATATTGATAATCACGTACCGATTCGTCTTTGAGAACTGGTGCGTTCATGTCGAATGCGGTATCAGATGTGCGTTTGAACCTCCTTATTATATTTATCATCGTTTAACACTAAAGCCACTTCCTGCTACCAGACTAGTGGTTATATATTTTTTTTCACCAGCCAATGACGCTAATTTTTTATTTGCGGCTTGATTTATTATTTTACTAACGTTTGCAGGCATAACTTCAGTGCTGGGTAATTTTACTGGCTGAGGTTTTCGTCGTATTAATCATGCTAGTCTATCCTTGATTGCAGAGAATGCTTTACTGGCGACGTCGCCGGCAGCACTAATATCTTCTTCACGAACAACGTCAATAGCTTTCATTCCTAGTTGCTTTGCAATCGGTATTGCTTTTGGTTCTATCCATCTAAATAAACCCTGAACAACATCGCCGAGTCCATCTCCGTAGAATGTTTTATATGGAGGTAATCTCGAATTTATCACCCCGACCATAGTTGGTCCACGTTGAGCAGAGTGTATGATCATCTTATTATAGTAATTATATCTAACTGTTTAATCACTGTGATGATCATCGGTGATTTCATTAATGAGGGACAGATACACGTTAATATCCATGATACCGCCTGTAAATAATCGTTGACAAATAGCAGCTGCTTCATTAATGATTTCTGGAGAATTATTACCGGCTCGTTTTCCACCAATTAAAATTTCTAATCTGTCCAGGTCGGCAAGGACGTTGTTAGGACAAGTAACAAGACCTTTTCCAGTTGTACCAAGACCGCTTCCAGTTGCAACTGAAACATCTTGATCTTCTTCTTCTTCCTCAATTATTGGTTTAATAATTGTTCGTGATGAATACTGACGTAGTAATTCTCTAGCACGAAGAAATGTTTAATTAATATATTCGACATACTCAGGATCGTTATGTCGAACATATCTAAGATCTTTGTTTATACGATATATCCATCTATGCCATTTTTCGCTATCAGATATTTCCTGAGTATATTCTGGTTTTAAATAATCGTTTTTATCAAAAAGACTTTTCGCAGCAAATTCATGTAAATCTTTGCTATTAATAGATCGAACATATTCGATAGATCTTGGATAAAATTTATTGATCATGTTGGTCCTGATTCTTAATTTTCTTGATTCTGGTTGTGGTTGTTGTATTTGTTCTATTATATCACCTATTTCAGCACGAGTTTTGTCAATACCCTCGAGTATTTCTTGAATTGGTTGAGCAGCAGCTATTTCGGCAGGAAGTTCTCGTAGAATTTCTTTTTGTTTTCTTAGTTCGCTCTGCTATTTTTCCAGTTGCTTCAGCGGTTTTTTCCAACACGGGAAGAATACCTTTAGTAGTCATTGTTATCGGTTTAAATAATTCTTCTGCAGCTTCTGCAAATCCTTCTTTGAGATCTTGACGCGCTTGTAATTTTTGTCTGACAGAATCAAGGACAGGTAGATATTTTTTGATTGCTTCTAGTCGCTCTCGAGCTAGTCTAGCTGAGTGAGGTTCACCAATCATTACTGATATAACGCAATGGTTTAATTACAGCAGCAGAGAGGATGGACTGACAAAAATGACACGCACCAGCACATAAACGAACACGCATAGCATTTACAACCACAGGTGTTACGAATGAGTAAAAGCGTAAATAACCCACGTAGAGAGAATCTCAATTCGGTTAGAGGTTCTGGTTTAGAATTATTGACCCTACATGTTTGCTTTATTTAGTATGATTTTCATGTTTAAATCTTTTGGTTCGAACACTAATTTGTAGGGTTCACCCTCTCTGCTGCTAACGCATATATCGTTGACAGATTATTGCTATTGATATCATCTAAAGAAGCAGGTAATGAAAGCACTGAAATCGACAATGAAATTATTAATATACTAGATCATTTTAGATCAAGCAGATTACTAACATCATCCGAGTATGAAATTTTACACATCGATTTAATTTAATCGAGAAGACCTTATATAATGTCAACAACATTATTACTCGATTCATCACAAACAACGAGTGACCAAGCAAAATTTTCTGTCTATTATAATCCGCCAATAGTACTAGATCCGAAGAAAACAGTACGAAATCGGATTAATTTCCGCTACAGTATGGCACTCGATGGCAAATGTAAACAAAAGGCGTGAACGATGACTTTACATTTAATTCTGGAGCATGGGAATCAGTTAAAATACCACAGGGAGCGTATAATGTGACTGATATTAATAAAACGATAAAAGAACTGATCGGCATCTTTGGTGTTGCTTGTAATTTTGAGCTGGTTCCAAACTATAATAAGTTACGAGCCAGAATTACATTAAAAAAATAATTTTGTTAATCGATTTTTCACCAGCGACTAGTATTGCTTCGTTGATAGGATTTGCTCGCAAACAATACGGATCAATCACAGAACAAACTATAACATATGATAGTGATCTGCCAGTAAATATAACTGACATAAATACAATATTGATTAATTGTTCTATCGCACCAGGGTCTTATTCACCTGGAGGTAGTTAAGGTCAAACGATCTATAGTTTTTCACCAGATGTCCCACCAGGGTCACTAATGCAAATTATTCCTCGACAAATAATATATTATCCAGTTACTCCTGAAAATCAAATAACGAATATAACAATGCAACTAACAGATCAATCAGGGCGACAAATAGATCTCAATAACGAAATTGTCACGTATTACTTACACCTACGTGTTACGTAGTTGTCGACTTAAATTTTGTAAACCTAATTTAATAACAACGATGAGACAAAAAAAAGTTTTTAGAAGAAAAATTGTAGGTTGATTTTTTGGAAATATATTTACAAAAATTATTGAAAATGTTGCAGGAATTGCACGCAAAGTAGCACCAATTGCACTTGACGCAGGTAAAGCTATTGCATCTGCCGCTGCAACTGCGGTGGGTCAAAAGGTTTTTGATAAAATTAAAGGCGACACCAAAGGTGTTGTGCCGTCAAACACAGAAATAAAACGAGCAGTATCAGATATTGCACCAACAGCAGAGCCAGAACGAGCTATGATAGCTACCACAAAAAAATTATTATCACCAAAAGGCGAAGATGTATTACGTAAACTTGTAGCAAAAACAAGAATAACGTCTGCTGCTTTTTAATCGTTGCAGTTTTGTGTGGAATAAGATAAATAAATTTAGTCAAAAAAAATTATCTCGATCTTGCCGAAGAACATGATACCGACAACGTAGTAATGGAATTCGAGTACATTGAGTACCTCGACAAGACCTCAACCGAACCAAATAAAGCTGGTGTTAGAACTTTTAATACACGTGATGAGGACGTGTTTCTATTGCCGCACAAGGCAGTATTAGAAGTGAGTGGGACGGTTGTTAACTGCTATAGGAGGTGATATTGCAGCTGGCGAAGAAATTGCACTTGTCAATAACGGCTGGAGTTTGTTTAAGAGCGCACGGTATCAACTGGCCAATCAAACAGTGGAAGATATTTCAATGCACCAGCCTATAGCGAGTACAATACTAAATATAGTCTCGTTGAGTGATGATTACTCGAGATCTGTGACCACAAACATGATGTGGTTTAAGGATACTGGTTTTGGGAGAACTGTTTCAAGCGATTTTAAAACTGGAGAGCTAGCTGATGCTGAAAATAGACTTATTCTAACACCTGTTGAAGCTAATGCAGCTGCACAACATATTGTTGCAGCATTAACCGCAGATGCAGCTGGTGGTACTATAATAGTAACTGCAATAAGAAGCACATTTGGAAATGCACGACGATCAACTTATAATGAGGGATATGCCAAACGAAAAACGTTTGCCAGAGTATCTCGCCAAATAACAGCGATGCTTCCGTTAAGCACAATCTTTGGATTTTGCCGTGATTACAACAAAGTTTTTGGAGGACTAAAGCACATGCTTATTTTAGATCGGGCGGATCAAAACGATTGTATAATGCATGCTGATGGAGTAGCTGAAGGACAGTTTGCTATTACAAGACTGGCGCTGTGGATGCCACGAGTTGTTCCGTCGGTGGGTAAAACGATGGAACTCGAATCACTATTAACCGCTTACACGAAAAAGATCTATTTCCAGCAGAACAGAATTTACCAAAAACAATTCCTAATACAACTAATTACACATGGCGTGTTGCAACTACGTCAAACGAACAATTACCTCGACATTTGTTGTTGTATCTCAACATCAGGCACGTCGTAATGATCAAGAAATGAAAAACTCCGTATTTGATAATCCAGATGTCAGACGAATTTTTGTTAGGATAAATTCTAGACAATATCCCGAGCGTGCAATCGAATGTAATTTTGCTGATGACGTCACTAAAAACATATCTCGACCGTATATGTATCTTATGGAGGCGATCTAAAAATATCAGGACGCTTACAGTGGGTCTCAGATATCAGTAGAAGAATTTCGATCACTATATCCTATTTTCTATTTTGACGTTTCAAAACACTCGGAGCAAGCTATCAGATCGACTGCTGACATTGAAGTCACTTGGACGCTTGGAGCACTGCCAGCCGAACAATACAGCGTATACGCGCTAGTTGTTAGTGATCGATTTTTGACAATTCATGCTGTTAAAGGAAAAATGACAGTACAAGTATAATTTGTGTGACGAACAAGTATAAACAATGGAAACGGAATACACAACCAGAGAAATATACCTAACCCCAGGTCAAATTAAAAAGTTATCAACAGCGAACCTGTTTCTTTAATGATATCCACAACTACTCAAGGGACCGCAGTAAAAATAATGTTAACTCGACAGCAAATCAATAAACAGGATCGAGGAAAACCGTTTGTGCTTAAATTATCTATTGCACAAATAACAGCTATGGCCAACCACTATGCAGTTGACGGCGGATTTCTCGGACCAGCATTTTCTGTAATAGCTAGTGCAATTCGAAAACTTTTGCCAGTACTAGGAACATTAGGGCTAGCAGCCGCGTCTGGGGCAGTGTCAAGGGCAGCTAAAAAACCAGTAGCTGGCTGTGGTATCAAACAAATATATCGGTCACCGCACGACAGTTTTATGAAACAATAAAAATTAAAATGCCAGCTAAAAAAATTCAACAACCAATCCCCCCCCCCCCAATAAAAAATCAAAACAAAACGTCCTCGAGCGCGGACGACAAAACAAGGAGGAATTATTCCTTTCGCTCCACCTTTAGCAGATTAGCAGGAAGTCTAATTCCAAATCTATTAGGGATAGGACGCGGAATTACATTACCAGGAACCAGACGCCGTTGACAAAGTCACCGCCGTTGAGTAATTTTGATATACTCGAAAAATTGGATGACGTTGTCGGATTTCGTGGAGTATATTATAAAGACGATTTAAATAATCTGTCAGCAGGTGGTTCGTGTATAGTAAATATACAAAATTTCAAAGATGGGTCCACACTCACTAGGTTGCTATTTAAGATAATAATTATTTTGTCTCGTTCGGACTTCCTCCAAGTGATTTCATAAAAAATATATTTTTAAAAACTTTAAACGTAATAATTACTCGTCTGATCAACTACAGCCTGTTGGAACTTCACCTTGTGGATACTATTGTATAATGTTCGTAAAACAAATGTCCCAACCTAAATTCAATTTTTTAAAATTTATTTTACAGTTTGACAAGCATCCTTCTCACGTCAATGATGAGATTGCAATTAATTTTGGATAAACTCCTTGATATAATCAAGGAATATAAAAATGTCAACAGATTGTCTCAAGTGCAAAACTAAAACAAAAAATAAAGATGAATCAACAGAAAAACAAAATATAATAGAATAATGCTGAAAAGTATTTCTGCAATCTGTGGAAAAAGAAAAAGTATGTTTTCAAAGAAATTATCCGGAGCTGGATGCGTTGACAAGATTATTTTAGTAGACGACTGAAAAAAAATATTTATAAATCTGAAAAAATATTTAGAAAAATTTGTTTTTGATAAATCTGAAACAATATTATTTTAAATCTGAAAAATATTTATAAGAAATCTGAAAAAATATTTGTAAGAAATTGCTTTTTATAAATCTGAAAAAATATTATTATAAATTTGACAAAAATCTGAAAAATTTGTCAGTTGTAAAATATATAATGACATGCGAGTGCGATTGTGATATAGATCTCTGGAGAAACAAATAAAATTGTTACATACCGTCAACAATACAACAACAAATAATTGGAACAGGTATAGATATACATCAATTAATTGGCAAATTGCCGAAACCAAAAGGCGGTTGGACATTACCAGGGCATAATATACAATCCGCTACACAGAGAGTTGGATGAAAACGATAATCTATTACCAGGACATGAGCCTTACAATCAAGTTGACGCAATAGCAATGCGTCATATCTGCTACCGTGATAACGAACAGGACAAGGCTGGCTGCGATAAAGTAATGATGGACGAACTTCGTGAAATGAAACCTGTAAATGTGCGAAAGCGTGTTTTCCGAAAGCTGGTGCAGTGTTTTATTGGAGCAAAATATAAACTCGGGCTTGGAAGGGCTCGTCTCGATAGAGACCCACTCGGAGAAAAAGAATTATATGATGATCTTGCATCAGAACTACACAAACCTAAAAAGAAAAATTTCCGCGACGTAGCGTCGTTGCAAATGCCGTTAACGATATCTGGGCAATAGATTTAGTTGATGTGTCAAATCTTGCTCAGTTTAACGTTGGCGCTGACGGTGCTCCAAAGAAATATCTTTTTCATGTCATAGATGTTTTTAGCAAATATGCATTTAGTGTACCGGTTTCAGATAAAACAGGAACGTCGATAACTGATACGTTAAAACAGGTAATAAGAAGTACAGAAATAAAACTAAACAGAATCTGGACCGATCACAGAGCAGAATTTTTTAAAAAACTTTGTGCAGTTTTTGGAACAAAATAACATCAAAATATATGTTACACAAAATGAAGGTAAAAACGTTGTCGTCGAGCGATTTAATCGCACACTAAACGAAAAATCCACAAATATTTGACAGCTAAAAATACAAATAAATATATTAACAATTTACGGCAAATTGTTGATGAATATAATAACACGAAGCACAGATCAATAAAATTGTCACCAGACGACGCAATTAAAAATCCGATATTGGCAAACGAAAACATGTACCGCAGACATAAATTTAAAGTTGGTGATCGGGTTAGAATTTCTCTGACGAAAAAGGTGTTGGAGAAGGGATTTGCTCCAAACTGGAGCCAAGAAGTATTTGTTGTTGATAAAGTACTTTTAAGAATACCAGTGACTTATGCGTTAAAAGATTTATTAGGTGAACCTATAACTGGCAGTTTTTATGAACAAGAACTTAAGAAAGCAGAACAGGATATATTCGTTATTGAAAATGTTATTAGAGAGCAGGCATCAAAAGTTTATTTAAATGGCGGCGATATAGTGATAAACTTAACAGCTGGGTACCAACTCAGTCGATCTCGTCGACTGCGATAAAATAATGTTATTATAAATTTGTTCGTACTTTACACGTACATATTTACATCTGACCGACCGACACAAAGAAATTAAATGTAATTTTCTTGCATTATCGACTGTCATCAAATTAATATTTTTGCAAAAATAAAATCGTATTTTATATTTCTTTCCTGGCCAGTTATTTTTATGTTAAGAAAAGGTTTTATAAATTGCCAAAGTATTTGTTGTTCGGCAACAGTAAAATTAAATTTTATTTTTATAGCTATGATACTTAACATTATATCGTCCAGTTGTCGGTCTGCTGTAAATGTTTTTTGTCAACAACGTCAACTACTTCATCTTCATCATCATCATTGTTATTAAATAAAATATCATCTTCGTTATAGTCTGAGATTACGTCAGGGATGAAATTGTCGTCGACGATTTTGTCGTTGGCGACTTTGTCGCTGGCGACTTTGTCGCTGGCGATTGTATCACTTGCATATATATCACCAAGTCTCTTCATTAAATCCATATTGTAACATTATTTTATCTAATTTATAGTAATAAAATGACAACAGAAACAAAATCTCCTGATGTAAAATATCCTCAGAAAGTTGATATAGTAAATTACAAAGAGTTAGCTGAAGCAGTTAGAAAATGTCTGTCAGGTTATAATGCTTCTTCTGTTGACGTTATTGTGAAGAATGGTGATTCTAATAAAATTCTCCTAACAACAGCAGAAAAAATAAACTTAATGATAGCGCATTGATAACACTAAAATTTGATCGAGATAATATTTTGATGTTTGCACATAATTGTCTTACTAAGACAGAATTAAGAAATATCATTACTCATTGTATTTGAAACTAAATCTGTTAAATGTTGATGTTTAAGTTGTTGATTTAGTTTTGCCATCATCTACAAATTGTTTTGCAGCTGGATTAATTTTATGATATTTCCCAGCAGCTGTTATTGATTTAAATTTCGTTTCTTCGTTAGTTTCAAGATTTATTGATATAATTGATTTTTTGGGGATTTTTAAAATTGGAACTATCATAACCGGCTCCTCGTTCAGTGTTTTCTTTTGGTGTTACTAGATCTAAATTTTCTAGACGATTGTCAGATTTAATTTTGTTAAGATAATCTATAACTAAATCATTTGGAATTGTGTTATTAAATGTTTCATAAACAAAACGGGGACTGTAATAACCAACTCGATCAGTTTTTGTTCCATGAACGTAAATAACCAGCATTATGCAAATTTCCTAACACTTGTTTTGTTTTTCGGTGTCGTATAATACCGTGATCATTAGTTTCATATAAATCAAATACTTGATGACTTTCAAATTCGTTTTGCAATGCTAAATTTTCAATGTTGTCATCATTAATCGAATTGTTTACTCTATAAACTCGCTGTCCATCTGGAATGTCTCCACAAAACAAAGTGTAAATGAAATCTTTTCTAAACATTTCGGTCCTATCTGTATTATCACCTTTTACGCTGATCTTATAACCAGCTGGTGTTGATTTACCAAACAGTTGTCCGTACTTGACGTGTATCACTGAACCTAACATATTTCCAGCATATAAGTTGTACTTGGGGTGTATGTGATATTCTTCCTGTTCCTCTGCTGTCAATGTCATTTAACTCAGAATTTCTGTCATTATATTATATAGTATTTTTTCTATCTCTAATTGAAAAATACCTAAAAATCAATTAAATATAAAATATATTATATAATGTTAGAATTGCGAGATATTGCCAAAAAGAGCCTTATCAAGGCAGAAAAAATTGCTACTGCATTTTCTGGCTACGATAACAGTTACAAATTTGATAATCAAAATGTTTTAGCAAATTTTAACTCCACAAATTTATTTAATCTTTTATAGCCTGTTATAGCGCAAGAACTTGCAGCTCATAAAAGTTTCAAGCTAATAGTACAGTATCATGTAATTTTATCAAAGTTATATGCAATCGAAAAAGATATAATTGACATAATTTTTGAAAATACAAATTTCGACAGCGAAATTTCTAAACCGTATCTTACAGCTAAATCACGAAAAATATTAGCTGAAACAAATACTTCTCATTAGTTGATGAAATACAACAAGAAATAAATGAAAAAATTGGAGGAATTTACAACATCAGGATCAGGTTGGAAATTTGAAATGATACAAGAAGTTTTATTTCATACAGCAAGATATAACGTACTTCGCGATAGTTCTTACGTTGATCTCCCTCAAAAAATTAAAACAAAACATGCTGTATAAACGTAAAAAGTAATGAAGACCAATGATTTCGTGGGAAATTTTGTCTGCGAGACATCCTCATAGTTGTAACTGTGATCGAGTTGAAAAATATTTGCCGTACAAAGACGAATTGAATTTTGACGGAATAACTTTTCCAGTGGCAGAGAATCAGATACCAAAGTTTGAAAAACAAAACGATATTTCAATGAATGTTTTCGGACTAGCTGAAAAAGAAAATGTTTACCCAAGATATATTTCAGCGACTGCTAGTCAATCAACTGTAAATTTATTATTTTGTAAAGGATATTATTGTTGGATAAAAGACTTTAACAGACTTGTTGGCAGACAATATAATAAACACCATGGGAAAAAGATTTCTGCTACCGTTGTTTACAAGGTTTTTCTAAGGATGAAAAACTGCAAGATCATCTTAATGACTGTGTTAATTTTCAAAAAATAACAACGCCAACAGTGAAAGAAAAAATATTAAAATTTAAAAATTATAATCATAAATTAAGTAATCCGTTTGTTATTTATACTGATTTCGAGTATCTACTTGTCCTTGTGGCAGGTGCAGAAAATAATCCGAATAAATAAAGCATTAGAAAAATACAACATGTTCCCTGTGGAGCAGCTTATAAAATAGTTTATTGCGCTAATGATAATTTTTCAAGTCCAGTAAAGTTATACAGATGTAGCAATGGAGAATCTGAAAGTCCGGTCGTGTGGTTACTACAAAATTTAATAGACGATGTTAATAAACTTTTCAACAGGCTGCACTGGACAGCTCCAATGAAAATAACATCCAAACAACAACTTGATTTTAATAATGCAGTTAATTGTCATATCTATGAAAAGTTGTTACGTGATAATAAAGTGATCGATCACTGCCATCTAACTGGCAAGTATCGAGGAGCAGCTCATAACAATTGCAATTTAAAATTTCATGTGGAACATTTTATTCCAGTTGTTTTACATAATTTTCGTGGTTACGATAGTCATATCATTGTCGAAGCATTTGGCAATGAGGAAATTAAATCTAAACTAAAATTAAATAATATAATAAAATGTATTCCAAATAATTTTGAAAAGTATATGTCAGTTACGCACGGCAAGTTAAGTTTCATTGACAGTCTGCAATTTGCATTAGTAACATTAGAAGATCTTGTAGAAAATGCTGTAAAAGCTGGTAGCGAGTTTTATAACCAACGAAATTGTTTTGGAGATAAATTTATTATACTGAAAAGAAAAGGAGTGTTTCCGTATGAGTATCTCGACGACTGGAGCAGATTTGATGAAACTTCTCTGCCCGGCAAAGACAAATTTTACTCTCAATTAAAAGGCGAAGGTGTATCAGATGATGAGTACAAATATGCACAAGATATTTGGAATAAAGTTAGTTGTAAAACATTTGGTGACTATCATGATATATATTTGAAAATAGATGTGTTATTGTTAGCTGATGTTTTCGAGAGCTTTCGTCGAGTTAGTCATGAAAATTATGTTGTTGTTGTTGTGTTGTTATAGGGTTTAACGCCATTTTTCAGCACAAGATAGGCTATACATGGCGGCCAGTATTAATAGTGGAGGAAGAACCCTGGAAAACCCCGGGAAGAACCACTGACCCACGAGAAGCTACTGGCAGGCTTTCTCACGTACCCACGTTAACCGAGCCTGGACTCGAACTCACGCAGACAGAGGTGAGATGGCAGTGATCCGTGACGATCACCGCTTTAGACCACTCGGCCACTCGGGGCCCCCATGAAAATTATGGATTAGACCCCTGTTGGTGTTATTCTGCACCAGGACTATCGTGGGATGCCCTGCTAAAAACAAGCAGGATAGAATTGGATCTCCTAACTGATGTTGATATGTTTAAGTTTATTGAAAAAGGAATCCGCGGCGGAATTAGCGTTATAACAAAAAAATATGCGATAGCTAATAATAAGTACTTGAAAAATTACAATAAAAATTTACCATGAAATTATATTATTCATCTGTATGATAATAATTTGTATGCTTGGGAAATGTCAGAACCAATGCCATGCAATGGATTTCAATGCCTAACTCCAGATCAATTTCTTAGCGACACAGAAAAAAAATCTCCCAGAAAATGTCAGTTATTTTGTTGAGGTTGATTTCGGTTTTCCTGAGTCACTTCACAACCTACATAACGACTATCCATTTTGTGCAGAGTCAACGATGATCAATTACAGTTTATTGTCACCTGAACAACAGGCAATGACAACAGCAAAAACTTTGATTGTTAATAAGCTAGTTCCAAATTTGTTAAATAAAAGAAATTACGTGATGCATTAAAAATATTTAAAACAAGCAGTAGATGCTGGACTAGTCCTTAGGAAGGTTCATTGAGTTTTAAAAATTTAATCAATCACGGTGGATGGCAGATTATATTGATTTAAATACCAAACATTGTGCTATTGTTAAGACCGACTTTGAGAAAAACATTTTCAATTTAATGAACAATTCGGTATTTGGTAAGACGATGGAAAATATTAGAAAGCGAGAAAATATTGAGATTTTAAATGATATAAACGGCAGAAATAAATTAGTCAATGATGACGTTTTTGTCAGTATGAAAATATTTAATGAAAATCTTTTTGCAATACAACGACGAAAAACAAATTTAAAGTTAAATAAACAGATTTATTTTGGTGCGTCGGTGTTGGACATATCAAAATAGCTGATGTACGATTTTCACTACGGGTTTGTTAAGAGAGTCTGGCCAGATTCAGAGTTGCTATTTACTGATACAGATTAGTTAGTTTATAATATAAAATGTGCGGATGTCTATGAAGACGTCTATGAACACTGTGACTTATTTGACTTAACGGATTATTCAGCAAGTAGTGGATTTCATGATGATATAAATAAAAAAGTTATTGGCAAAATGAAAGATGAATTTACGTTTGTGTCAGTTAAGGAATTTGTTGGACTTTGAAGTAAAATGTATGCCGCAATATTAGATGACAATAAACTGACAAACAAGCGAAAGGTATTCCTCGTGGATATGTGAAAAAATGTATGAAGTTTGATGACTTTAAAGCAGCAATAAACAGGAATGTCAGCTTTAGTAAAACAAATGTTATTAGAACAAATTATCACAAACTTGAAACAGATAAAATTATAAAATGTGGACTAAGTAATTTTGATGATAAAAGATACTGTGAGGATGGAATTAATACACTCGCTATTGGGCATTATGCAAGTTATAATATATTTAATTTAATTTTGTCTAACATTAAAAAATAATGTTCGAAAATTTAACATTAGGCGATGGAGTTAGCAGCAGAATTAAAAAATTAATGATTAACGGCAAACGACTACAGATTGAATTTAATGATGAAATTTCAGGCATTTGTTTTAGTAAATTTGATAAAATTAAACTTTCGCTTATTAAACCAGATAACAGCAAATATTTTGATTATCTTGAAAAATTACGAGATGAACTTATGTTGAAATATGGTAACCTTCACGATCCGATAAGTCAGGACAAATATACCAAAATAAATATCGACCTAATCCAGTCAAAGGTTTTTGCAAAAGGTTGTAAGTATTTTATCAACAGGGTAACACTGAAAGAGCTATTTGAATGTCATCGAAAAGTAAGCGGAAAAAATAAATTTTATTTGCATAAACACGATGATAAATGATTTTTAATTGCTACTGTTTAAACATTACTTATAGGCGAAGAAGTTCTCTAAAATATTTCTCACAGTCTATCAGGCTAAATTCAAGAAAATGTTTCACACTTACCTTGCTTACATCCACAGAAATGACTACAAAGAAGAATCTGGCTGCTTTTTTATAGCATTATAACACCCACACAAAATTTTCCAGAATGTTCTTTGAGATTTTCCATTAGGTAATTTTTCCATTACAGTTGGAGACTTATATTACATAATTTTCTAAAACAGTTGGAAATTTCTATTACAGTTGGAATTTCCATTACGTAATTTTTCTAAAAGTTTGGAATTTCCATTACGTAATTTTTCTAAAACAGTTGGGGATTTCCATTACATAATTTTTCCATTACGGTTGGGGATTTCTATTACAGTTTGAGATTTCCATTATGTAATCGCTGGGGACTTACAAACGAATACATACATCTCTATATATATCGTCCAGCTGTTGCCACAGGTATTCCCAATTAAAAGTATATATGTCAGGCTGCATATATATTGATTCATTGTAATTGTTACCTCCTGTACAGAAACGTGTGAATTCTTACCAGGATAAATGTGATATATACATCAAGATTAGGTAAGATTTTATTTGTAATCTAATGTCTGTTATAGCAGTAAAAGAAAATGAAACACTTCCTTGACAAATGTATTTTGTGTCACCTTATTCTGAGATACAGGTTGGTGAACATTAGGGGGAAGGTGGTTTGGTAAATAAAATGTAAGGTTATAAGTGTTTTGGAGGGAAATGAAGCTGTTTGAGATAGGCTTCCCATCTTCTTTTACTACTCTAACTAGCAGCAAACAATGAACACCAAAGGCGGCACATAACATACTAAGCAATCAGATTCCTAAAAGATTTGCCATTTAGTTAATAAATTAAATGGGAATGAATGTGAATTACAAAAATGCTTATGATACATTGGATAGGCTAAGGAATTTACTCTCTCTCTCTCTCTCTTTAGTTTGCTATATCATTGAACAAATATGGATAATAATGATGAGATAACTCATCCTGCGATATATTTCCAATGGCCAGTTGCTACAGTACTATCAGCTATGTGTAACTCATGTGGCTTCTCCGATTGGGATTTGGATCTGATCACGTTGGCATTGATAACGCTCTGTTCACCTGTATGCATCCATCCACTATGAAATTAATTATATGCAACAAAAAAGATTTTTAAGTCCTCGTGTTTTCGCGAGTATATATCCTTGAAGAGTTATCTAAATACGTGTAGATTTGTACAAATTGTAATTCTGGTCACATAGGAAAATCGTCCACCCACTATTAAATATACAATTATTTATATATGATTTCAGTTGCAACAAAAGGAGATTGATCACAAAATCTCTTGCTTTGGTTGATTAGACCAAACATAAACTCTCTTTTTGAAACTTGAAAATTGTGCAGATGATTACACATACTCCTTAGAAATCACTCAGGTTTTGAAAGAGTTCAAAACTAGATAAGATAAAGTCTTTAACGAGACATACATAAAGAGCTCATGCATGTAGGGACTTTTCCAACTTTGTTCAAAATATTTGGCTGGTAAAAATTCTATGTATTATTTCAGTCTGAAACAATCTCAGTTTGGGTCATTTAATTCTTTTTAAAGGCAGGAAAAAGTATTCCTTCCAGTTACTCTCATCTATAAACTCATATTCTCGATTCCATTTCAAATAGAGATGTTGACCTAGAAGTATTATCTTTTAGTTTTTTTATGTATGCTCTTGCAGCCCTTTTTTTCCTAAATGAGCAAAATTACAGCTTTTTGCAAAAATGGGTCATATAAATTTTTAATTAATGCTTTATATGAAGTTTGGTGTAATCAGGCAAAATACATTCATTGAAACTCACTTGTATGAGAAGAAACTTCACCTCTAAACCTAAATAGAAAAAGATTTAATCAACACCCATGACAAATATTGACATGTTTTTCACATTTGGTATAGATTTTATGACAAAGGTGAGAAATACTTTAAATGCATTATCTACTGATGCATTTGCTGCATCTATTCAATTACATAACAAATTTAATGTAGAGGATACGATATGATTTTCTTAAAACTCCAACATGGATGAATCCTTAGAAATCACTATTTAGTGTGGATATATAGTTCCTTGTTGGATTCAACATTTTGGATTAAGTGCCTTTACTCTGCAATCAGAAGATGTCAAAATTGTGGCAAAATAGTGAGAACTGACTGTAGATTGTTTAAAACAATAACTATAATAATGTTTTTAAAATAAACTGATAAGTACATATAAAAACCACCTTAATTTAATGTATATTTACCTTAGACGTTTGAATGCTGTATTATGCAAAGTCAGGCTCTTCCATAATAATTCTGTTTTCTGAATAATTGGTCTTTTTGATATTTAATAATTATATAATGAATAGCAGCAGGGAGGGTGGACCCTACAACTTTTTTGGCTTAACTATATAGACCTTATTTTTGAAATTAAGGGTTCCTACGAAAGGCTGTAAAACAAAAGTTTTTGTCTTAATAATGAAAACTTCTCTAATTGACCAGATTTTTTCACGTGCTGGTCACTCAATTTTTTGTCGTCCACCCTCCCTGCTGCTATGAATTAAACAGCTATTATAGATATTATCAATAATGAATATTGGAGAACCACACTCAGCTAAATTAACTCGAGAGCGACTAGAGGCAATTAAAAAATATCTACCTCTTCGTGATTCTGTTAAGCAACAACTACAATCGCGTCAGGAGTCTCAGGTGGAATTTACAGAAGGTACGGAAAAATTATTTAAACCGATTGTCGAACCAACGAAGAAAATTGTTACAGCAACTGAGGCAACACAACGAGCTCTTGCAACATTGCCTGCTGATATTGCTGGTCGTATTCAAGCTGCTCAACCACCACCACAAGCACCACAAGCACCACAAGCAGCTCAACCACCACCACAACCACAACCACCAAGAACCAGAACTAAGATAATGAATAAATTTACACCTGAAGGTATTGCTGCTATCAGGGATCCAACCCAATTATTTGATATTGCCGCGTATGGATATTATGAAAGACAAAAATATGTAAAACCAGAATATATATTAAATCATTAAGCTCCACCAATTGGATCAAGGATATATATCGCGTCGCTACTGGTACTCCAGAAATCAGATCTAATGAAGATATTATAGATTTTAATAAATTTGATGATGCTGTACATAAACATATAAAAGAAACTGAACAAATTAAAAGATTATCACAACCACCACAATTTGAACTATCACCAGTATCATCACCACATCTTAGATTACCATCACTACAACAACCAGTACCACAACTGCAACCACTATTACAACAACACAAGATACTACAACGACAACAAGAGATACAACGACAACGAGAACAACGAAAACAAGAACGACAAGAAACAATAAAACAACGACGAGAACGACAACAAAAAGAAGAATTTGCAACATTACCACAATCACCACAAATTAAATTACCACGATCACAACAACTACAACCAGTCCAAACAACAGGTAAGGAAGAAGAAGAAGAATTTCAAGACGCCCCTGGCGCAACTGGAAGTGGTTTAGGAAGTGGTCTTATTACTTGTCCCAATAACGTTCTTGCTGATGTTGATCGACTAGAAATTCTCATTGGAGGAAAACGAGCTGGTAATAATTCATCAGAAATCATTAATGAAGCAGCTGATATTTGTAAACGATTATTTACAGGCGGTATCATGGATATTAATGTATATCGGTCTCTCATTAATGAAATCGCCGATGATTATCATAGTGATTAGATACAATTAGTTATAAAGTCACTTAATAATAATATGATCATACACAATACTCGTGGACCTACCATGGTCAGGGTAATAAACTCTCGATTACCGGTATACAAAACGACCTACGGAGATGGATTAGGTAATGTTGTTCAGGGTCTGTTTAGAAGAATAGCCCCAAAAGCAATACCGATTGCAAAGCAACTAGGAATGAAAGCTATTGATGCTGTTCGTGAAAAAGGTATAGGCGCTGTTGGTAATATTGCTAGCAAAGCATTCTCAGCAATCAAAGATAGACTATCAAGATTAATACGCAGACCACAAGCGGCCCGACCTCAACCTGTGAAATTGGCTAGCACTGAAGTGATGCCAGCAAGTGTAAGTAAAATAATAAATCAAGCCGCTAATCAAAAACTAGCGGAGTTGGCTGATATACCAATGTCGGAAAAGGAAAAAAATATAACCGCTAGTCTGATAGCAGGAAGTGGTCTTCGAGTTAGACGAAGACGATAATAATAAAGATGTTTAAGCGCATATCTGACCCCGCGTTTGACATGGACGCACCAGTTCTCAAAGATGAGTCTGTGCGCGATTATCAGTATTATTCTTACGACGCACGAATTCCAGATCAGCGTGGACGAATCGAACTACAGGTTCAGGATACAAGTAGATATTTCTACCCGCTGAAGCATTTATTGAAGTCGAAGGTGAAATTTTAAATAACGCAATCCTGCAGCACCAGTAGCATATGGAGCTGATATTAGGGTTGGTTTTGTTAATAATGGCATCATGGCGTTGTTTGATAGTGCTACGTACATGATCGACGGAAAAAATATTGAATCAATTCAGAAAGACGTTGACGTTGCTACAACAATACTTGGTCTTGCGAGATACAGCGACGATTATTCAAGATCGGCTGGCCCGTCAATGATGTTTGCAAAGGATACAACCAATTTTCCTGATAACAGAAACGTAACTATAGGTAATGTAAGAAATGCTGCAGGAACCGCAGAAACCCCTGCAGTATTATCGATGAATGAAAATTTCAACATAGGATTTGCAACACGTCGAGCGATGTTAAGCGGTAATAGGAGAAGATTTTCATGTGCGATTCCACTTTCACATATTTTTGGATTCTGTAGAAATATCAGAAAAGTCATTTTCGGAGCCAAACATACGGTTGTACTTGTACGAAAAGGCACAGACAATGATGCAATATGGCGACCCGCTGGTGATGCTGGTAAAGTAGAACTAACAAAACTTTCCCTGTGGATGCCAGTGATGACTCCAACAATATCTGAAGAAGATCGGTTACTTGCTTTTATGAGTCAAGGTGGTAAATCAACGTTGTCATGGTTAACAATGACCACAGATGCTATCCAGGGTAATACTAATGGTTTATTTACATGGCAAATAGCCTCTCAGCAGGGTGTTTCTGCACCATGGCATATATTTATTGCTTTTCAAAGTGGTGCACGATCAAATAGTCAAGAACATAGTGTAATGATATTCGACAATCTTGGTGTTTCTGAAATATCTCTGAGGATAAATGGACATCAAGAACCATCCGAAGATATATTACTGAGTTTTGAAAATAATCATGTAGCACGTGCATATCATCGATTAATGACATTCATGGGTCGTGATCAGAATATTGATACTGGTTTACAAATATCGCAGCTAGATTTTACAACTTTATACCCGATTTATTACTTTTCACTAGAACATTTAGATTTAACCAGACAATCAGTCGTTGACATAATCTTTCGAGCTCGTGTTAACAGAAACATTGTAGATATCCCTAATTACAGAGCAATTGCTGTTATACTCAGCGATAAATCGATGTTACTCGAAGGTGTTGGTGGACGAATGAGAGTTATTGATGCCCCAGTAGAAAATATGTAAATAAACATGTAATTAGATCATTCATAATATTAATCAGATTAAAAAGCTACAATCAGCATCAAAAAATAACTGTGGAATAAAAATATCGCTAAAGCGAGAACAAATGACCGGTGCAAATAAACTATCGTTGACCGAGCGTCAGTTCAAAAACTTCAATGAAGCTAAAAAATCAAATAAAGGCGTCAAACTTAATCTTTCTGCGGGCGCCATCAAAGACATTGCTAAATCGGGTGGTATATTTCCACTTCTCGCAGCTATACCAGCATTAATAGCAGCTGCAGCCCCAGCTGTTGCAAAAGCAGCTGCGTTAGGTGCTGTTGGAACAGCTGCTGGAATGGCGTTAAAGAAAGCAACCGGACAAGGAATCAAAAAAAAGGGAAAAGGTCTAAGATTACCAGGGACCCAGTATTCGTGGTACGGAAAGGGTCTAAGATTACCAGGGACCCAGTATTCGTGGTACGGAAAGGGTCTAAGACTTCCCGGGACAGTTTACTAATAACACCCATGTCCAATTTTGATTTACTTAATGCTGCTAAGCAATTAAAAATAAAAAATTTCAGAGGTGTTTTTATGCGCGATCAATTACCAAAAAAACCAAACAATATTGAAACCGGTATCATTAATCTCGATAAAAACTCTGGCCCAGGCACGCACTGGGTAGGATATGCAATTGATCCACGTGGAATTATTTATTTCGATTCGTATGGATTAGCACCACCAAAAGAATTTTTAAAGTACGTTACCGGTGATATTCCAATCTGGTATTCAACGCTACCAACACAAAAAATAACTGATCCTCCAATATGCGGTCGTGAAACCCTCGCTGTGCTTGATGCTGTATCAAAATCAACAGCACCACCTCATAAAGTCGTGCACGCGTTCACTACACTACGTCATAACACTTAAACATATATCAGTAAATATAATGGTAGATATTTATGGAAGATCTACTCGGAAGAAAGATAAGAAGGTCGATTTATCTAAATATGCAACTCTTGATCAGCTCAGAAATGAAATCGATGATTTATTAAATATCACAAGTGTGGATCAACATGAAGTCGTCGTTTTTCAGGACAAACAAGGACGATTAAAAACGAGTAACATACAACTACTAGATGTACTTGTACGAATTCCCAACGCGGTTGTTAATAATATCGTTACTTTTACTGATCAAGGTAAAATACAGGATTCCGGTAAATCGGTTAACGACTATGTTAAGAAAACTGGTGATGTATTTACCGGTGACATTATTATGTCAAGAAGAAAAATTACACATCTTGGAGATCCAATCGCAGATACAGACGCAGCAACAAAAAAATACGTCGATGATCAAGAATCCAAATACGTGTCGGTGCGCGGTGGTATAATGCGTGCATTTCTCGACATGAATAATAATGGTATTAATAATCTCAGAACACCAGAAACAGATTTCGACGCTGCAACGAAGAAATACGTCGATGATAAGGAAATTCCAATAATGACTTCGTTAACGACAATCAATGATGGAATTGCTACATTTAGAACTGATTATTTTACTCATGTACAAACATTTCTAAATTTTCGTAGAAATGTAAACAGAAATATTAATGACTTTTTTGGAACTCCACCAACTGTTATTATTAATCTCGCTGACATTAACACAAGACTCAACGATATTGTTAGTGGAATTCCTAATATTATTAAAAAAACTAATCTTATTAAAATTCCTCACAAGCAGATCATTAACATGGTATATACGGTAGCATCAGGAAAAGCAACATGGTCGCAGCAAAATAACACTTTTAAACATACCGCAGAGGTTACTGGTGTATATAGATTATCTGTGTTTAGCAGTGCAAAATTCAGTATATTTACCACATTTCCATGGCGTCATTCAACCGATGATTTTTCTGGAATTGTGTCTATAGTGTTAAACAAAGATGTCGAGGAAACGTTTATGCTGATAGCGAATGATAAAAAGTTAACCGCAGCGACTTATTGGTGGTGTATTGAGTTTGTAGCTGAAACTCCTCAATTAGTTATCTAGATAAATATAATGAATCAAGAGTCATTTATCGACGTTCAACGTCACAGATACGCTCAAGTATGTGAGTGTCAAACCAAACTAAAAAATATAATCGACGATTACACGATAAAGGTAAAAAAATATCGTCGACGTATGGTTGTTATTGATATAATGGTATACTCGGTTTCTGCTGTTATTGCTGGAACTGGATTATTACTATCAACAATAACGATGACAGCGCCTGCAGTTGTAACAATTATAGTTTCAACGGCAACAACATGCGCAGGTATTTTCAGTATTATCGCTAAGAAAATATCTACGTGTACGAATGATAAACTAAACGAGTACATAATGAAATTGCACACAGCAACAGCCGCATACACTAAATTATGCTCGTATATTTCATCGTATCTCAGTGATGGTAAAATATCCGATGAGGAGTTCGTAACGATAATGGAAACCTACGATGAAGCATTCATAGTGGAACGCGATGCGTTCTCTAGTGACGGAAAGATGGAGAATTAAATAATAACGATAATAATAATGTCAGAGTCGCGCGAACTATTACAGCAGATCGTAGCTAATACAACGCCGTCAAAAACTACTATGATATCATTAAGTTCAACCAATCCTGAATTTAGCGTTAATTTTCCAACTGCAATTCCAGCAAAGGAAATAGCGCTAGCACAACTGCGCGTTTATCATAGTTGGCCTAATATCAGATCAAAACCGTTTGGTGGACAACCAGTAAATAATTCACTGGTATTTGCGAATAAAAATAAACCAGATGGAACACCTGATTGGCAAGTTGTTGGAATTACAACTGGCAGTTATGAAATAGAATAGATCAACGATGAATTTCAACGCAGAATTAAATCTATCACAGGGAAAGAATCTAAAATAGCGATCACTGTTTATGAACCAACACTATCAGCGGCGATTGAAATAGATTCTCCTGATTACCTCGTAGATATTTATCAAAGTTCGATCAGATCAGTGTTAGGATGGCCTGAAGTCGCACCTGTTTATAATGGAGTTTCAGAGCCAACTAAAAATGAGTTTAAAACGAGTGAAGAAAAATTCATTAAAGATCCAGAATATCGAGGAAAATATCCATGGAATCGTATAATATTTGGAATTCCAAACGACGATACATATTCTTTTACCGATTTTGACGGTAAAAGAATTCCCAAGATGTCTAGATCAGCATTTAATATTATCGTTACGCCAGAGGGGAGGCATCGAGATATTGTTGATGAAAAATTTTTAAAAGAATTTTTAGATACTCTTAAGCCTGAATACGATAAAACGTTTAATGATTTAAGAAATTTACTTATTTCATTATCACAACATTATGATGATAATGTAAAGCGGCAAATAATCGAGTCAATAAAACACTTGAATGGTATCTTATTCGATTTATACATCGCCAATCGAAGTATTATAAACATTGCGACAGTAGTCAATAGAATTTATCTCACAACTCCAGAATTGAGGCAAGTATTTCTTAATCATTACAAAATAACAGAAAAAGATTTACAAACATTTGTTATACCAGATTTAAATAACGCTGAAATGAAGAAATCATTAAATGATCTTATTGAAGAATATTATCCGGGAGTAATTGAATCGTGGAGAAAAATAGCCCCACCACCGGTTATACTAAAACACAATAACAATCCCTTTGGTGCCGGACGTCATATATCGCCAGGCATTGTAAATATAACAACAACAATTGCAATCAATCTGGTATGCGATGTTATTGAAGGTAGCTATCAGATAGATCTTCGTAAGTCTAGCCAGGCCCAGCAAGGGTACATATTATACAGTTTCAGCCCATCGGTCCCTCCCGGTTCGTTAATTGTATCAGAGCCAATTAACCCCGTGTACCTGCGAGTTCATAATCCGTTATTATCAAGGATACACTTTAAACTTACAGACCAAAGCAATCGCATTCTGGACACAAGAAATGAAGAACTAAATATAAACCTGTATGTGAAATCATAATGCGTTATCATAACAAAAAACAAATATCCGGATATATAGTGTTTGTCTATAATACTGTATTCTTTGTTTGCATAAAATCCGCACACAGTGCGCAATCGAAATCTATTATCTAGAAGGTTGGGCTGCATATTGATTATTCCATAACGGCTGTGCCGTGTAAAGTTATTTTAAGAACATCCGCTATTACTAAATCAATACCTTTGGTTACGGTTTATACGTATAGACTCAATGTTATACAGAATTATATATATTTTTTGGAAACTAGAAATCTCATTTTACACAGAAAACTGTGGTTTTTGTTACTGTAGTTTTTAGGAAATAGGCTATTGGTAAATACATGTTAACTTTTTCAGTATGTATTTATAACAAGGTCCGATAGCTCAGTTGATAGCGCGTAGAAACTCTCATCCGGAGGGTCATGGTTCGAAACCCGAGAAAGACAAATTGTCTCCGGGAGGCGATTTTAGGCCAAGATTTATAATCTATTGGGGGCCTTGGCCGAGCCCCAGTCTATTTGTGAACAGAAATTAGTGTACCTACCAGCGTGTCAACACGTAGTAGGTGTCAGTTTTGCACCCTACGGATTTGATATTTGGGGTGGGTGTGCTAGTTTCTGTTCACAGGTAGAGAAAAGGCCATCATCTTCATTGTATATATCATAATCACCTTCATTGTATATAACCATTATCATCATTGTATATAATCATAATCACCTTCATTGTATATAACCATATAATCACCTTCATTGTATATAACCATATAATCACCTTCATTGTATATAACCATCATCTTCATTGTATATAACCATTATCATCATTGTAAATAACCATATATCACCTTCATTATATATAACCATCATCTTCATTGTATATAACCATCATCTTCATTGTATATAACCATATATCACCTTCATTGTATATAACCATTATCATCATTGTATATAATCATAATCTTCATTGTATATAACCATATAATCACCTTCATTGTATATAACCATTCTCTTCATTGTATATGACCATATATCACCTTCATTGTATATAACCATTATCTTCATTGTATATAACCATATATCACACACAAAACAGCTCCCTGACAAAAAAAATCATGGGAGCTAATATTTTTTTTTATATTAAATAAATACTTATTATATAATGAATTTTGAAAATATCAATGTCATTGTTTCTGCGATTAAAAAATTACAACATAACGGTATCAATGTATCTGATAATCTTAATGCTGAAAAGATTCTATGTGATTTTGACTCATTACAACAACGAAAGAACGAGAACAGATTTACGCTATCCGCTGATTACAAATTCATGAAAATTATCCAACAAGGAATGTTAAAGTCACTGGCAACTGTCACTGATGATCAAGTAAAGTTATTTGTGCCTCTCTCAAACGCTATTGACAAAATCAAGCTAGAATTATCTCATGGATACGAACAGAGAAAGATTATGAACTTTCGTATAAGACAGTTAAGAGAGCATTGTGAAAATACGAGTGAAAATACGAGTGAAAATGACAGCGACAATGATGGACCCCTGACAGAGTCAGGGACTGTGATAATAGCTAAACAAAATCCTTGGGAAAATTAACGTTTCAGTAGGTATCATAGATTTGGATATGTTTCGCATTGTGGATACCTCATATTGTATCCCAACCATTATATTTCAGTAGGTATCAAGTAATCATTTAGTAACATTAAAAATACGGTAGACTAAACGTATTGAAATTTTATTTTTTGTGTAAATCTTTTGGAAATGGAAGATTTCCGTATATTTTCTGCCACGTATTGTACCGATCGTGGTGCTATGTCAAAATATTTGGCAGCAGAATTAATTGATTCAAAACTAATTTCTTCCCCAGTCTCTGTATTTACGGATTTAATAGCTCCCTTTCTGTATAATTTACACCTTCCTGTGTTTCCGGATTTACAATTTTGACTCTGTGTAGTAATTCGTAAATTGGAAATCGAGTTATCAAGCTTATCACCGTTGATGTGGTCAACCACATACCCATCTTTGATCGGTCCAAAATAACACTCGTAGGTAAATATGTGTGATAAATAATTTTTATTTCCTTTGGTATTAAATCTAAGATAACCAGTATTGGTAACACTACCGACTGGTTTTTTCAATCTGCAGTTTCTAATCACACCTTCTCGAGACGCTTCATAATTTTTGATGATCGGATGCGCTACAAATTCGTTTTGTTCCATTTATATATATAATATTTATTTGTCTAAATCATTGTTTTTTGAAAATCTAGCCAGATAATCTTCTTCGGTTTTTATAGGAGAATCATCGTTATATTTTTTATCGTAATATCGTTTCAACTCTCTGTACTTTTTACCACCGCATTGCGCACACAGTTGAGTCTTTCCTCGCACTCCAGCACTACACACGATACACGGTTTTGGTCCTAGACTCCCATTTCTGACGCATTGCACATGATAACTACAATATTCATTCACGCATGTTCTGTTACACGGAGACGTATAACCGATTTTTAACCAGTGACAATGATTTGGTTGAATCATATACAAAAGATTAATGTTCAATTAAATATATATTTGCCTTAATTATAATATGGAAGAATTATCCGTGATTGAACCCTACGCAACCAGATTCGATCTTGACAGACTACCCGAGTATAAACTTAGTATTTCGATGCAAGATCTAGCTTTAACGAATGCGGATATAACTAAACGTATCCGTGAGGCCAAGAAGGAATTTCGTGACGATGGTGCAGTTCATGCATGGTCAACATTCAGAGTTGAAAATATTTCTAATACGATGAATGACAAACGAGGAAGAGTAATCATTAACCACCTTGATAATCAAAAATATTTTATTTTAATAAAATTTATTGTAAATACGGAAGAAGATATTTGGATTATTCGTGACAAGCGTGATCCCGTCCGCGTGCAGTCAGGAAATAATATCTTCTTGAGTAATATATCTAAACCAGGAATACTAACTGGTATAGATAAACCGTATTATGAGAAATCTTACCCTGTAACTGCGGTTGTCTATGGAATATTTCCGCTGAATAATAAACCTGATGTTGCGGATCTCAAACCGATGAAATTGTCATCACCGTTGACAGCATCAACGAGGATAAACTGCGTGGCTGAGCGGGTTACAGAACACTTTACAAACGCGATACGTGGTAATGGTTTAATTGATTTAAGACGTAAAAAAATAAATGCATGGGCAGAGTCCGTTAAAGATACCGGAGCGTCTATCAGCGACGTTGCTGAGCTAGAGAAGAAATTGAGATTTCCAATAGCAGTGAAAACGTTAACCGGAGAGATTTTGTACAAACCGAAATATATAAAAAATGGAACTCCGATAGATATTATTGATCATAACGCGCACGCATGGACTGCTGCAGTAACAATATTTCCACGAGATAGAACGGTTAAATTTTATGACGGTGATATCTTTGATTTTATCAAGAATATTAGTAAAACCGATCCTGTTTCTGTTTGGTTATTTCAGAGTTCGGAATATAATCATTACGATCAATTTGTACGACCTAATGGTGATATTTATCGTACAGAATCTCTCCATGAGGAAATGGAACATCTTGCGCAACGCCTTTGGCGTGAATATACCTCTGATGATGTCATAGTTAGACAATTATTGAATAACTGTTTTACTGTTCCGTCAGTCGCTGCTCATTTCGCTCAGGAGAGAAATTCATGGAAAATGACACGATCGGAATTTCTTGAAGATGTCAAGAAAAGTTGTATAGAATATGGACACGGTGGATTGTGGAACACCAAATACGATTACAATGACGTTATCTCGGTTGATATGGTAGCATGTTATCCTGGGAGTTTTCTTGGATATGGAGCATGTTCTAAATACTTTAAGAGATTCGGACATCCTACACATGACATGACCAGGGTTGCAATAAACGGACCCTTACCAGATTTTGACTTAACAGGATTTGCTCACGCAGAATCATTCGAGTTTAGAGAAGATCTCCATGCGATTACTTATGCTTGGTTCGGAAGACATTTTTCAGAGCGACGTTGGGTTCCGATAGTACTATTGCGATATATGCTTGATGCTGGATTTTTAATATCGTTGAGAGTAACTGAAGCGATTATATCGTATAGTTCACAGAAGCAAGTTTGGTTACCAGAACCGGACAGATTTAATATCGATGATGCCAGGAAAGAATTTCCTGATATTGATGAAGATCATATCATTAAAATAAATAAATGCAGGAACGAGCATGATGAAAAGCTTACAAAAGATCTCGGTAGAAAAATAATCGGTAAGTTTACTCAAGGAGGATCACATGATCATAAACGAGCGTGTACAAGATTGATTATGGACGATGCTGAACTATATTTTATAATCGCTGATACGATGGAGAAAAATATATTTATAAACAGATGTAATGCTTATTTATCAGATGGAACAAAACTAGGTACCATTGTGAGCTATACTGATGGCGAGTCGCCACAGTTTACTCATTTAAGATCTTCGATGCTAGCGTACGTTTCGATAAACCTATTGTCGATGATAAATAAATTTCCTCGTCACGCTGTCAGAGTCGCTACGGATTCATTTTATGTACACAAAAAATATAAAGATTTATTACAACTCGGTAATGGTGAATGGGGACATGGAGGATAAAACAAGAAAATATACTTAGTTATTCTGAATCTGCCGATGTTGAAATTGCGGAGACATATTACAAAAATAATAATCAAATATCAAAGTCATCTGCACCATCTGTGTACGATCCTGTATCTAGATATAAGACCGTTTATCTTAATGGGTGTGGAGGTTCAGGTAAAACAACTCGTGCGATTAATTTATTTATAAATAATACATCAGATATAATTGTTTTGACACCTACACATAAACTTGCTAGAGAAATAAAGCAACGAGGAGTAAAATCATGTACATATCACAGTTTCTTTAGATGGTGCGGAGATACATGGACCCCATCGCGGATGGGTGAAAAATATATACCCAGGTATATCATTTGGGACGAGATATGCACGGTGTCGTTAGAAACACTAAAAACATTTCTTGAATGGTTATTGACAAAGAATACTGCTGTGATTATGTGTGGCGATAATGGTCAACCACCTCCCTTTGTTGGACAGTCTCCACATGAATGGCTAAAGAATAATGTAGATTATTATGAAGAAACAAATGATGACCATAGAGCTATTGATGAGCCGCTAAAAGAGCTTAAAAGATTAATCAGACTTCAGCCAGATAAAATACAATGCGAGATATTGCGTAAAGTAATTCCAGAGACAACTATGAATGAATTTTGGACTTTATGGAGACCTACTGATTTGATAGTCGCCAGTAGAAAAATAGTTCGTGATGAACTACAAAAGAAATTA
This sequence comes from Megalonaias nervosa, assembly GCA_016617855.1. Taxonomy (NCBI): domain Eukaryota; kingdom Metazoa; phylum Mollusca; class Bivalvia; order Unionida; family Unionidae; genus Megalonaias; species Megalonaias nervosa. The sequence goes on from JAECUM010006199.1 coordinate 79,515, forward strand.
TTTACGTTACATAAAGAAAAGTTTCCGAATTTACATGTACCTTTGTGTTATCGCCCATCAGATACTCGACGACAGAATATTGAAGTTGAAATACCAGGTACCTTGGTTCCACCGAGGGTACAGAATCTTGTCTTGAATGATATCGTGTTGGTTGTTGTTGATGTCGTTGAGAACGCGTTGAACATGGATAAATCGCCATGGACGTTAGGATACGCTATAACGATTCACTCGTCGCAGGGATTAACTATAACTGATACTAGAATCTGGATTGTAGATGATCGTATTGAATGGTCGAATTTAGTCTATCTCGCCGTATCTTGAGTCAGGAGAATATCGCAACTGCGTAGGGTTATTGTAGATTACGTAATAACTGAAGAAATAACTAACAATGTCGATATCAATAAAAATTAGTCAGCTATAAACAGTGACCAAAAAAATAAACGTGATTTTGATCTTGATGCTGAATTTATTATAACACTAAAACAACTACAAAATAATCATTGCGCAAGTTGCAACTGTAATATGTCATGGCAGCATTCAAATAATAATCCAAGACAATTTACCGTAGACAGAATTAATAGTGATCTCGGTCATACACGTGATAATGTGATGTTGACCTGTCTTGAGTGTAATCGACGTCGAGGCTCTGGACGTCTACAAAATTGAGCTTGGTGGTAATTGCGTATCCTCAGGAATTATTTGCAATTGTTCACGTACAAATCCACGTTGAGGGGCTGTAGAATCTAGTCTGTATATTGGAGGTCTTCCAGTGGATCTTACCACGCTAGAAATTTTATGTGTAGTCACGCTCCAGATAGGATCGGTTGCTCTTTTTTTACCACCTTCAAGTTCGCCAGGTTCATATAAATATCTAACTATAACATTACCTAATACTGGTTGAGGTTGTTGTCCGTTATAGTTACGGGGTATATATTTTTTTATGATCGCATTAGAAGGTTTCATGGAAGTTGCACGAGTAATTTCATTATTCAACGCAGATATCACACTCGGTAATCTTGCAACCCATTCACGAGATCTATCTTTGAGGTCAGTAGATATTTCCTTTGCGTATTGATATCCGAATAACCGCTCAGCAAGTGTTCTATTAAATCGTTCAACGATTGCCTGATCACGATGAATTTCAGTATGTCCTCGTCTGATTTTAACGTTGTGCTTGTTCATCGACGATGATACTAATCCAAGAAATTCTTTACCAGGATCAACTTGTAATAACCGTGGCCATCGTAGACCACCACGTTGATAAATGCGCTCAAACGCAGATGCAACTTCAGATGCTGTCTTTGTTGATAATGGCTCCGCTTCTTTATATCTACTCGTAACATCAACGACAGTCAATGCGTATTTGTACGTGTGTGATTTTCGTCCACGTGTTTTAATGGTATCGTGTGGTAAAAACAAAATATCCGCTTGATGAACTTCATTAGGAACGCTAACATCAAAATGCGCATACTGAATTCTTTTAGGTGGACTTAGGAAGATTTGCCATATTGCCTGTCGTGCTAACCATGATGCAGCAACATCACGTGAAACTTTTACTGCTTCGGCGAGTTTACTAATCGCTGCTTTACCTCTCCAGAATCCTCTCGGGGAATAATAAACAGATTCCATTATGATAGTTATATAATTAATTACCAGCCCCTAGCACTAGTTTACCTTTCATAGCAGTTTTTACTAGAAAGCTAGCGAGAGATTCTCTGAGAGATTTATTAGGTATAGAATTTAATGCGTGAATCAATTTCACATCTGCGAGATGTCGTTGTTGCAAATCTTTACTTTTATAAGCAACATCATGAATGTGACACGCTTGATCAGTCTTATTTACTGGATACTCTCCTGGTTTTGGTTGATCTTGGTTATCGAGTCTGATATCAAGTCGAGTTCCTGGACCACAATAATTATATCCGGGTAAATGTTTCTCACCGGGGTATTTAGCCCATGGAGTTCCTGGTAATTTTCCTAACGAAGCAGCAATATCACCCCCACCTGTCTTTGTTGGGATAAAATTATATTTCTTGGTGCCACATTTCATACACTTACCTGTAAGTGCTCGTCTTTTATTTTTTGTTGTTATTGTCGTTAATTCAGTAGTATCGGTAGGTGCTCTGCATCGAACACAGTATAGACTCATATTATTAATTATATGGATATAATTGACTTTTCTGCGACACGAAAACAAGAGCCAGTAAAGCACCATCCAGCGTTACCAAATTCTATCTATTATAATAGGTCCGTCCGGAAGTGGAAAAACGCAATTACTACTTAATCTAATAATGCGATGGCTGAAGTGGGATAAATTGTATTTGATAGCGCCATCTGTAGATGATCAGCGATGTTACGAAGTACTTAAAGATTTTAATGAAAACGCAAAATTGTTGCATGAAGACAGTGTCATAGACTTTATTACTGATATTGATGAAGCGCCATCCGTAGATGATCTGGATGGATTCATTAATAATTTAGTAGTGTATGATGATGTTATGCTGGACAAACAATCAAATCCAGCTCGGATATTTTCACGAGGCCGTCACAAAAACACAGATGTGATTTATGTTACCCAGAGATATACACAAATTCCAAAAGTAATCAGAGACAACTGTAACATTTTAGTTGTGTTTAATGGCGTAGATAATCATACGCTGCAAAATATTTATTATACTTGGTGTTCTGGGGACATGGACATGAACAAATTTAAAAATTTCTTTTCAAAAGCACAAGCTGCTCCCTTTGGTTTTGTAACAATAAATTTACATGATCCGAGGTCAAGATATCGTAACGGACTTGATACAATTTTTGGATAAAAACCATAGCAGCAGAGAGGGTGGACGACATACGCGTAGTGACCAGATTGTGAAAAAATCAGAAAAAATCTGGTCAATTAGAGAAGTTTTTACTGTTAAGGCAAAGCTTTTTTTTCAGCCTTCGTAGGAACCCTTAATCTAAAAAAAAGGTCTCTAAAAAGTTGTAGGGTCCACCCTCTCTGCTGCTTCCTGTGTATATTAACAGCTAAATTTATTAGATTGAGTATAACACATCCTGACATAGTAACGTGATCTCAATTTAAAAAAAATAATTTTAGTACTAGTGTACTTGAACAGTGTGGTGGGAGATAGCAGCGGTTTTATAAAGAATTATTTAATAATTATGAAGCATTTAAATTCAGTAGAAATCATGTAATAAGCTGTTTAACATGTCTTATAACAATTTGATTCAGCCTTGAGATTTTATAGTGTCTAAGATAATGTCGGTTACGTAAAAAAAATATAATTTATGGTTTTCGATTGTATTTGGAATATATGGCCGAAATTATTTGCTACTAAGATGTTCATAATATGCCGTTCTGACACCTATCTGCCAGTGCACTGTCTGCGCTCATATTTATAGACTCCTATTCACGTCACATGACCTTAGTTAGCCTATTAATGTTTGTCCTTCTCAGGGCTAGCCATGGCGGTAAACAAGTCAACTGTTCCAACTGCTTGGAAAAATCCTTCTGAACAAAAGACAAAACTAAGTTGTCCTCTCAATGTCCGTGGTGTGCGTTTTTACTTTTAATCTTATTTGTATATTCATACCTATAATTACGTAGAACTTAACGAAACGGACAAGCGAATTTTGATGCGAATCGAGCGAGAGTACAACGTACTGATGATGCAATGAGTCATAATACGGTTAGAAATAGTCCCTATCAAATGCGTGCTATTTTGCGCATTAAAGTAAATTAACAAGTTCTGCATAGCCAAGAACTTACGATAATGAACAGTAACATTACTTCTAACTTATTGTTCAACAAAAGTCTGACAAGAGAAATGTGATTCTTCGGCCGGGCACATTGATTCCATCACAATCCTGAAACTCCGCTGTTTCGGTAACAAAACTCCACTGGATGGTTGAAGTAACTAATTTATGGACTAACATCATGTTTCTGGCTTTGATATTCCAAAATCATGGAAGGTAAGATAATTCATTTCTTAAACTATTCATGTGAACTTCCAGCACGACACACGCATGGTCCAACATGAAAATGGATAAGGCACAATAACTGCTAACATACGAACTTCTTTCCACTTAATGTTGATATCCCAGGGCTTGTAGAACTGTTGACGTCTTTAGATGAATTCCTTGATGAATTCATTAGTACTCATAACAAGAGCGTGACATTACGAGGACCAGAGCAAGGTTTATACTCACATTTAGTATAAAACACATGAGTACACATTTATAAGAGATACAGACAGCGATATAAACATTGGTGGATGGGTGGCATACGTTCATGAATGGAAGAAGTAATTCACACGTGGCAGATACTTTCAGTGACAGAATAAAATGAAATTATCAAATATGCCAAAGTTTCGTAGGTAAAACATCATCTCAGTTCTCAACGTCTAACATCAAATAATCTTCACACATTAACTGGACAGTGTTTATGCATGCATAACTCCATTCAGAATGCCATTAAGGTATTACAACATAGTGAACTGCATCATGTTTTTCTGACTTTGTTTCATGTTTTTACATTATCATTATTAGTATTATTATTGGAAAAGGAATGTAGTTCTTAATAGTGTCTAGTATTTTGGTTTGTTGAGTTAGGTATTACAGTATTTTACACCACCAAAAATACTGCAATGAAAAACGCTAGTATCTATTTATAGTCACAACATTTAGGAAAGTCTATAGAAAAACCTTTGTATTTATTTATAGTCACAACTTGTAGGAAATATGTATGGAAAACCCCACTATCTATTTATAGTTTCATCTTGTAGGAAAGTCCTGTGGACAAACCTAGTATCTATTTATAGCTACAGCTTGTGGAAATTCCTATGGAAAAAGTCTATATTTATAGCCTCAAAATTTCTAGGCTCAATGACGTCACGGTTCTAGACACAGGGGAACAATTGGCAACAGTGTTGCAAGTGGCTGACCTCAATCGGTCGGTTACTAAATAACAGTGTTGCATGTGGCAGTCACTTGCACTGATGTGATTGTAGGTAATGGTGTGCTTTGTAAATACAAAATTTCCTTTTCCACTATGTATTGATAGAAAGTATAGTGGGTTTTGTTAGTATTAGTGTGTTGATTTTATAAGATTTTATTTTAGGTTAAGACTCTAATCTCTGTGGGGTTGTTTGATATGTGGTATGGGTAGTTGGTAAGAGGGGATGTTTTCCTTCACGTCCGTGTTTGAGGTATACAAAGCATAATTTCGTCATTCGCGTCATTCAACATTGAATAATCAAAAATAGCATCGAACCACATGGACAAGATGATGATGTTAGTTAGCTTGGAAGATGGTTGTTATAGCCCCCACCGAATAAAGAAGGAAATCAATAATTTAAAAAAAGGCCAAAGAACGATTAAGAGACATGATCAAGGAGGAAAAAGAGGAAAAGTAGGACAAAGAGGAAAAAGAACAGATAAGAACTTATGACGAAATATTGATGAAAGAAGAAGAAAACGAAAAGAGGAAACAAGAGGAGGAAAAGGAAAAGGAGGAGGAGGACAAGGAGGATAAAAGAAGAAAAGAAGACGAAGAATGTGATGGAGAAGACTAGAAGATGGTGGAGAAGAAGAAGAGAGGAGAGAAAATAGAAGAAAGTTAAAAGGCCCTTTTAAGGGCCACTCCATCGCCTCGAAAAGATATCTAATCTCTCTTTGCCATATTGATGTATTTGTTTGTTTGTTTGTATATATCTCTGTCTATGCCTCTAACCAAGTCTCTAACCACGTTTCTATGTCTATGTCTCTATTTGTCCCTAGAGTAACGCGTATTCAGGTCAGCCCCTTGCCACACTGTTCCGCCCGATTTAGGTCAGCCCCATGCAACATTGTTGCCATTGTTTCTCCAGTCTCCAGTACCGTGACATCACCCTTGTTCAATTCCTATTGTCCCTAGACAGTCCCAATCCATTGTCGCTATGTTTAATGCCCCTTGTTCCTAGACAGTCCCACCCATGTTAAATTTTTCCTTGTCCAGTCCCAATCCACTGTCCCTATACATTCCTATGTTAAATTCCTCATGTTAAATTCCCATTGTCCCCAGGGTACAAACACCCAAATTTAAGATAGAAGTCCCATTGTCCCAAAGGGTATCCCCACTCACTACTTTTAATCGTTTCGCTTGTCGTATGATTACCACCACAACCCATTTATATAATGTGTGTTTCAGTACCACACTTCTAGCATGAGTAGAATCCACATCCTCGTACAAACGCCACCAATACCACAGTACTTAACAACACAGCTTTTCCACACACACCTCTTTTTCTCCTAACTTAAGTCAAGCACAATTGTTTTTGCTTGGAAAAACAATGTCTCTCCGTCGGTTCGACAAAGAATAACCAAACATTATAAAATGTTACCCATATTTCTTTAAATTAACAGTCAACCCAATGCACACCCATATCGATTTAAAGGAGTAGACATTACTGCAAGGAAGATGACTTAGGTTGACAACACGTGCGACTAACGTCTGCTGGGCGGCACATAAAAGTACGCAAAAGTTGCCTCCATGACCATTGCAAAGTCAACCTCCAAATGCTACACAAGGGCGGTGGCACACTTGTTCGCGACTTTGGTGCTAATGCTAAATTTGCCTGTTGCAAGCAATACGGAGTCTCAGCGTTAATGGTGCGCCTTAAAACAGAGAGTTCGTTTGACAAATAGTACAAGCGTCTTGTGGTGATTCTGGTGTAAAATGTTTCATTAAAATACCCCTGTTCATGGGTGAAATACCTAAATATTACTTCCGATACAAAGCTTAGCAATATGGCGTTTAGCCGGAGAGCTCCTACCGAGGAGAAGGACAAGGACTGTTATGGTCTCCTTTTCGAGATCATGCATGGCGAGTCTCTTGTTTCCACGACTGGGTGGAATGGGCCTGGTGTTCCCGCGACTTGGTGGAACGGGCCTGGTGTTCCCGCGATTGAGTGGAACGGGCCTTGTGTTTCCGCGACTGGGTGGAACGGGCTTGGTGTTCACGCGATTGAGTGGAACGGGCCTGGTGTTTGCTCAGCTGGGTGCAACGGGCCTGGTGTTTGCGCACTGGGTGAAATGGGCCTGATGTTTCTGCGATCGATTGGGCAGAAAGAGATATTTGAAGTTGTTACGCCTGACAGTCGAGTGCTACCTTCGAACCGCGGAAACAACAGTTTGCGATATAGAAGCTTCGACTGGGGACAATGCAACGGGTGGTGATATATTGCCGAGTGTTGTTCCCCCAGCTCTAAACCCTAAATGTTTGGGCACACCCTGGTGGATATGGCGGCTAAACAACAAACAAAGAATCCAAAAGCAACAGTGTAAGCTATGGTTCATGTGTGCGGGGAGACCTAAGCGGGAGGAGGTCTCCTGTTGTTTTTGATCCCTTCCCCGCCCCCTCCAGGGGTGGGGATGGTTTAATACTGATACTATACTACTGATGTTGATGATGCTTAAATAATACAAGCAATCAATTAATGCATGCTTGTTTTTTATCCATCTTTCTGTGAAAACCGTCTTTTTTTCCATTCAAATTATCCAATTCATTTTATATCAAAGTTTACACTTTCTCAGTTGAAACTTTCTTATCCGCTGTAGTTAAGGTTTTGTAAACATCATCTTTTATTTCAATCAGTTGTACAGCCCTGTCTAATTAGGACGGAAATGTTTCAAAGAGATTAGTAAAATGACTTCCTCGTTATCATTAAGATACTTGTCATTTTTACATGTGTTGTCAAATTGCACAATATAGGCGAAACTAGTCATACTCAAGTATTTGCACATCACGTATTTACCATTTTATTTTGCACTATATTTTCTAAATGGTACAGTCCGATAAAGACTAAAATCTCCCATAGCTTCTAATTGACAACTGTATGAAATATTTTGAGCCTGAATGGCAAAATTGCATGCTAATTATGTTCATTATAAACAAATATTTGTAGAATTTCTGGTAAATAAAATATGTAGATGGTGGCGGGTACTGATTTGGCGGCTTTTGTTTACATTTATTGCGATGACCTGTTAAAATATTAGTGTTTCAAATATTAGTGTAGAAAGTATCTTCAGTTTAAATTAGAAACTAAATTTTCGAAAATAAATGACATTTTGGAAGTAATGAAAGCTTTGAGCAAATAAACAGAAAGCTGAACGGAAAAGAAATATATTGGTTGAGATAAATTTAAAAATTACACAATAAATTGGTGAGTGAAAACCTGAATTGAGAACCAAAGGGTATAGAGATTAATTTGGAGAAATTTCAGTACAAGTAATATATGCCTCAAGGTGACTAAGGATATAGTTTTGTTGATTTGTTGTCATTAGCCACTCTGTGATTTTAAAAAATACAGTGCAATAATTATCATGAATTGCAAATTAGCAAAGGAGGAAACAAATGATGGTTGCATGCAGTGAAATTTATGTGTACGAATGGAAACTAATGCACGGGTAAAGCAACTTAAGGCCTGAAACTGACAATGTTTAAATGTGGAAATATTCTTAAACTTAATTAGTGAATTCACGTCTAAAGTAGAGGATGTGTAATCGATTGTGGAGTTAAAGTTGTATCTCATTGATGCTTATGTTAAATGCTTCCTAAGTATCAGATACATGTGGACTTTTGCAAACAGATGTGGAAGATGAATGAAATATCGAATAGGTCTAGTGAAAATATGCCGTATTATTCACTATATAAACAAATGTTTGGAAGAATACGACTCAGAGGATGAATACAACTAGCGACAAAATATCGACATTTAACAGAGGACCAAAATCAGAGATGAAGACGATAAAATATCGACATTTAACAGAGCACCAAAATCAGAGATGAAGACGATAAAATATCGACATTTAACAGAGCACCAAAATCAGAGATGAAGACGATAAAATATCGACATTTAACATAGGACCAAAATCAGAGATGAAGACGACAAAATATCGACATTTAACAGAGCACCAAAATCAGAGATGAAGACGATAAAATATCGACATTTAACAGAGCACCAAAATCAGAGATGAAGACGATAATGGATCATCATTCAAAATTAATAATGAATCCGATACGATGGTAATCAGAGCGCTGTGCAAACGGCAACATGAGTTTAAATCACGGCAAAAGTAGTTTAAATAATGGCACCAATAATTTAAATAACTGCACCAGTAGTTTCAATCACGGTAACAGCAGTTTAAGTCACGGCAACAGCAGTTTAAATCACGGCAACAGCTGTTTATATCATGGCAACAGCAGTTTAAGTCGCGGCAACAGCAGTTTAAACCACGGCTACAGCAGTTTAAACCACGGCAACAGCTGTTTATATCATGGCAACAGCAGTTTAAACCAAGACGACAGCTCCATAGGATGGAAAAAAGAAGTGCAGTACCAACGGTTGAAAAGGCGATATGAGTTTAAATCAAGATGACATATTGATAAGATAAAAAGCTGAAAACGAAACCTTAGAAGTCTGGAACAAAAACTATTGGAAAATGGATTGAGAATAAAGACGAAAGAAAGAGGATAAAACGCATTTTGCAACGCACAGAACGCAACGAAGAGAGCAGATACTGATCACACAAAAAGTCTTTCATAAGCAGGCTAAGCATAAATTAATAAGTAACACTCAAGACCTCAATACAATCAAGACCTATATGTGTATTTTAGTCAGATTTTAATAGCATGCAATGAAAACCATCACGTATAGAAAACATATAACCCTGTACTGGTCCAATCTTGAACTCAAAGTTACACTCAAAATATATACAAAAGAAACAAAAACAACGCAAAGCAACTGGTTTGAATTCTTTGATCGAAAAATTTTAAACAATGCAATATTTGATGCATTGTTTGTTGCCCTAATTACTCAGTTTGAACAAAATATTACGGACAAATTTAAATCGGTTTTTGACAAGAATGAGGATATCTATATGAATATTGCTAGGTATGTCTCGGTAAACGGTAGCTGGTACGTTACCCGAAATGAATGAAGACAAAAAAGGTTTTTATCAACGTAGAAAGCTAGTCAATAAATGTTTTTGCTTTGTTTAATATCAGAGCAAATCACTCTTTTATAATCCATCTAGAGACAATTACGCCTCTATAGTCTTAAACTAAGTAACAGAAAAGAGTGAAAACCAGCAAGTTTTGTAAAATTCAACAGCTAATTTATTTCCCTAGAAGACCAAGTGAAACATTATAAAGAACTTACGGCATTGCGAATTAAATCCAAAATAGTCATAAAAATTTATCACAAGTCCAAAGGTATAAAGTTCCAACTAAATCCCAGTAGTATTCCAAATAAGATCCAGTTCTGAAGGTGTCGTTGTGCCTATAGTCTTGAATGTGCTAATGTACCAGTGGCCTGAAGTGTGATGATATGCTAACAGTGATGCAATTAATTACAATAATATAATACTAGATGTCCTTGTCTGAATTCGCCATAATTCCAGATTAATGTTTCTGTCCAAGAATATTATCGAGCACTCTGTACTTTGTAAATCCAGAGAATAATAATTTGAATAAATAATTCCACTCAAATCGAAAAACTAAAGACAACAATACAAATAATTTTGCTTCTGATGTTATGGCAAGAATGAATAATCTTTCTAGTAAACAAGATTATATCAAAAGCTAAGACACAAATGTGGAGTCAGGGTGGATGTAAATGCAAAGTTCATTTTCTTGAAAATTCTAAGTTGTAAACAGATAAAATCTGTTACTAAAATTTTAATAAAGAACATGGTAAACATCAGGTACAACAGGTTCTTCGAGACGGGTTTTTTTTTCCAATGTCCTAGACACAGTCCCAAATAAATTTACCGCCATTGATAATTATCCTAATATTTAACCCACACTCATAGAGAAATATTAACTGTGTTATTTGTTTACAAAATAAAATTAATGGTCCGGTACACAAAGAAGTTGATTTTGGACACAGTCAAATCCAAAATACGATTAAACTTCAGATATAATCACGGAGAAAAACTAACAAATACAAAGTTAACATACATAACAAGATCCAATAAGACCAATGTATTATAATTTGAACAAATACGGTTGTGAAAATTGAAGATATATGCAGATTTGAAAATTAGTTTGATATATCAGTTAACATATATGAAATAGTTGCAGACAAATCAATAATCCCAGTGAGAATTCCAGTCGGTGAAAAATTAAATCACGTTGGCATACTTAACGTGTTTGATGGCATAGAAAACAACAAATACGAGGAATAAAATATTTGACAAGGCCTGTATCTAGACTAAATGAAACAAAAAAAAATTAAACATTCATTTTTTAAAAGGTCAGATTTTTTTTAGAAAACTAACGTTTTTTTGTGCCAATGAATGAATCATGGTTGACGTCATACTTGATAAAGGATTATTTGTCAAATTTAAAACTTTTCAGTATCAATTAAAATCAGCACGCATTGTTTATTGCGATTTTGAAAGTGTGTTGGAGGAAAGGTTCAGATGATCCAAGCAGCAACGTTGTTAATCAAATGTTTGCTTGTAAGGGAATACACAAGACTTGGCAAGAGGGAGTACATCACTGAAAGTGTAACACTTATTGCAATTGCTCACAACCACAACTGGAGTTCCGATACCAGGAAAGAAAAGGAATCTTACTGGATACGCCGCCTTAAAACACTGAAATCAAGTGGTTTAAACCAAGAAGACTAGAAACAGACAGCCATGCACAAATGAAATTATTTATTTTTTGCAGCCGACACATTTTCTTTTAAATAATTCTCTAAATTTGCTTAATAGCCTATAATTACTACTATGACAATGAAATATCCGGGATATAATTTGCGCTTACATAAATTTACATAAAACAACATATGTCGTTATGGCTCGTCGATTTCTAGGTCAATGAAAATATTTTCAAGCATCCGCAACAAGCTGAAATAAACTAGTTGAAACATAATAAATTTAAAGGTTTAATTCCTGTTGAAACAGTCATGTAAAGTTTTGCAAACACAACGGTTTTTTGTGTTTTATTTGTTTCTCTTGTCTATGTTTTGTATTTGCCTTTCAAAAAGACTCATTACGAATTGAAAGCGCTCAGGCTAGTTAGATACTAGTTTTGCACTGTTCGTTGTCAGTTTATTGCATATATATATATATATAATATATATATATATATACACATTTATATATATATACATATATATATATATATATATATATATATATATATATACGATATCTAGGGGCTTAAACTAAGTAAAAAGAAAGAAAAACTAACAAGTTTTACCAGCAAGTTTTGTATCATTTAAGATATAAATTTATTTCCCTAAAATAAAAAGTGAAAGAATTAAAAATAATTGTACTCTTGTTAACGAATACCTTAATAATCTTAAAAGTTGTATCAATTCCAATAGTTGTATCAATTCCAATAGTTGTATCAATTCCAATAGTTCCAGATAATCCGAATAAGTTCCTAAGGTATGATAACTGTAATGCACTGATGTACCAACAATACAGAAGAATAACTGTTATAATTACAATGACATTTCATTTGAATTCACGGTAAATCCAGTAGAGCTATGAATCTAAATGCCCTTCAATGTTTCATAATTAAGTTCATGTAACTATTAATCCAAATAGTCTTTAAATGTTTCACAGTAAATCCGTATAGCTATTGATATATCCATATGTTTCTGAACACATTTTTTTCACAGCTCTGAAATTCCAGCGAATGATTAAATAAATTAACCGAGCCTCTCAATCCTCTTTCAAGACTAGCAGTAACCTTTAAAAATAATTGATTCCGTACAATAATTCACATATATGGTAAACTAACACGCAATAGCTAGAATGGAATACAAAGCGTTTGAATTTATCATATGGTATTTCGAATTATTGATTAAGTAAATAAAATCAGCTGTTCTAGTTCTAGCCAATTAGGAAATAGGTCTTTTGACCCTTTTACCAATACCAATGTCCTACGCGGATCACGTGATGTTGACCTGAACTAATTCAACTCAACCTTGAAACTTTCGAATTGAAATCGTACTATACATGACTCATCACTAAAGTTCAGACTACGATGTTAGAAAATTAGTATTAAAAATTGTCACTTACTAAATGACCCGTACAAAAATCATAATTGTCACTTACTAAATGACCCGTACAAAAGTCATAATTATGAAGAACGATACACATAATATAGATACACATGACACCAAATGCTGCAACATCTTTCAGAGTTTGCTTTTTTGTCTCATTTCTGGCGCACTTTGAAATGTTGAAAGTCTGTCAAAACACTTAAGAGACTGTTGTAGGTTATTTAGATATATGTTACTCGTTTGTTATATCTATTATAGGACTCTACTTTGAAGATTAAAAACTACGTACAAACTGGGTTCCGTTATTTTATGCCTAGCAGATGTATAATATGCGGTAGGTACATTTGATTGCGTTCAACACAGACCGATTCTTGCAGGGGACTACACCACACACAATAAACGAGGCGTTTATCACCGGTATTAAGATAATTACGTGATTACAATTCATTTGACATATTACAATTCATTTGATATATTACAATTCATTTGTAGAGTCCTTGGATCCAATACTGCCTTCACTAACTGATGTTATTAATACCTCTCTCTCAACTGGGGAATTCCCATCATTTTACAAAACTGCCATTGTAAAGCCTCTGCTGAAGAAACCAACACTCGACCATAATGATTTAAAGAACTACCGCCCAGTTTCTAATCTCCCATTCATGTCAAAAATCTTAGAAAAAGTTGTTCTATCCCAACTTGTATCCCATCTGAATTCAAACAGTCTTTTTAGCAATGTACAGTCTGCATATCGCCCTTGCCACAGTACTGAAACTACTCTTCTGAAAGTAGTCAATGACCTTCTCTCTGCTTTGGATGGCGGAAAGATTACAGTCCTCACTCTCGTTGACTTGTCTGCAGCATTTGACACTATAGACCATGATATATTACTTCACCGTCTCCAGCATGTATTTGGCATTCATGATACGGCCTTACTATGGTTCAAGTCCTGCTTGGTCAACAGGACACAAATTGTGTCCGCAAATGGAAAACACTCCAGCCTAGTTGATCTATGCTGTGGTGTTCCACAAGGGTCTGTTCTTGGACCTGTTCTCTTCATTCTATACACTCAGCCACTCTCGAGTGTCATATATCATCATCCAGTGTCTCACCAATTGTATGCTGATGACACCCAAATATACAAATCTAGCAATCCAGCTGAAGTTGAAGCTACCATCCAAGGCGTAGAGAGGTGCATTTCCGATGTGAAATCATGGATGACATGTAACAAGCTGCAGATGAATGATGATAAAACTGAAGCCATCCTGATTACAACACAAAGACTTTTTCATTCACATCCTTTACCTCAGACAATAAATATCAGCAACACCAACATTAAATTTACACAGTCAGTGCGAAACCTCGGTGTCACTCTCGACAGTATTCTCTCGTTGCACCAATATGTCATGAACATATGCAAGACTGCATATCTTGAGCTGAGACGAATCAGCTCCATTCGCAAGTATCTTTCAGTTGATGCCACTAAAACACTTGTGTGTTCCTTAGTACTTTCAAGACTGGACTATTGTAACTCAATTCTGTCTGGTTCGTCTCAATATCTACTTCAGAAACTTCAAAAGTTCAAAATACAGCTGCTCGGATCATCCTTAGAGTACCACGATCAGAGCACGCCTCTCCCCTGCTCTGTACCATACACTGGCTATCCATACGATCCAGAATTAAACACAAAATTTGTTCTCTGTGTTACGTTTCACTGACGGGCTCCAGTCCAACATACCTATCTGACCTCACCCATGTGTACACACCTGCAAGATGCTTACGCTACTCTTCTGACACTCGTATTCTCATTATTCCCACTATGAAGATGACATCATATGGACAACGCTCTTTTGCATACCATGGCCCAGCAACGTGGAACGAATTGCCCACTGCACTTAGACACAAAGACACAGCGATCTCATTCAAGAGTACTCTTAAAACTCGCCTATTTCAACTGCAAGAACAGACTTAAAGACCTAATAATGTATCCTTGCCTTAAATATTTACAGCATATTTTCTGTTTCTACTTTCGTGGTGTTTGTTTTTAATTTTGTAATCATAACATTATATATGTTTTTTAAGTGTTGTCAAATGTTGTAAAGCGCTTAGAGCTTCTAAAGATTAGGCGCTATACAAAGTCCTCATTATTATTATTATTACTATTATTATTATTATTATTATTATTATTATTATTATTATTATTATTTGACATATTCTATAGAAAGCCTACTTTAAATAAAAGGGTAGACCTCTCATTCTGTTGCTAATGCTTTATCTCATGGTAGATCAGCAATGATAGATCATGACCGTGTCCATGTTTGATACAGTAGTAAAATCCATTTTAGTGGTAAGTATTAATCGTTAGGATCCATTGAATATACAACAGGGTACAGTACAGTAACAACAAGTAATCTCTCTCTCATATATATATATATATATATATATATATATATATATATATATATATATATATATATATATATATGACACATATATATTTTATATATACTATACCACACATATTTTTTACATATACTTCGTCACACATATATTTTATATATACTGTATGACACATATAGTTTATGTATACTGTGTCACATAATTTTATATACTATGTGTATAAATCCCCGACTCTATATCCTGTCATTGAAACCATCGCATTGAACCAAACAATAGGTTTCCATGGTCACAGTAGATCTACATCAAACTGTATTTGTCTTTTTTCTATCTTATTCCTCGTGTTCTTTTTCACAACAGTCATTTAATTACCAAAATTGTGTGTATTAATTTCACTGTCAGTAATATGATTTAACAAACAATGAATGAATGAATGAATGAATAAATGAATCGTTCCATAATTTTATGATGCTTCCGGCACGAGATAAAAAGTGGAGCAGCTAGTGTAACAATATGCATCGCACAGATTACTTAAATGAGTCAACGACTTTAAGTCCATTTAAATACACTCCGATGACTGAGGCATAGGTGCAGTATGTGATTATCAGAAGATTTCTAGTAAAAATAGGAAGCATATTTTCCCTGATTATATTTTGCTGGGACTGTAAATACTATCATAATTGGAAAGCATACCAGTATGTTACATTGAACCAGCTCTTCTTTTTGTGGTAAAGAACTCTCTCTCTCTCTCTCTCTCTCTCTCTCTCTCTCTCTCTCTCTCTCTCTCTCTCTCTCTCTCTCTCATTATTATTATAAAATGTATATGGTTTTCTTATTCTACAATGTATGAATCACTGTATGTACCCAGGAAGTGGCAAGGTGATACAATCCTCGTGTCATGCATGCATTAAAAACGTACATCTCATAGGAAAAGTAGGGAATGTCATTTACAATAATGCCTTCTTGTTCGTAAGTGAGACTGAAGTTGACTTTCGCGTTTGGGGTTGTATCCATTTTTGCCTCTCAGACTGATGTACACTTTAATGATGTCTGAAATTTCACGTTTCTTAGACAGTGGGAAAGTTCGGGGGAACGGTACAATTTCACCCTAGGGAGTGATTTGTATCAGTTTGCATAGGATTTAAATTTTGTTAAATTTTTGTGTCTCAAATTCGCACCAGCTTCCAATTCAAAATGAGAATTGTATGTTCAGTGCGTATTGACATTTAATTCAGCCAAGCTTAGACTGTCTTAGAAGGTGTTGTAAGAAGCGTACTCGACAGCTAAACACACAGGATCTGATTTAGTTTTCTTGCTCGAGAGTTCTTTCTTACATACCTTCATACCTATCTATGGGTATGCGACAGGTGTCCGTCCAAACAATAACATGTATCGAAAAATACTCTTTAATTCATCTTTATCTTTTCATGTCTCAGAGAGAGAGAGAGAGAGAGAGAGAGAGAGAGAGAGAGAGA